>BPLQ01003666.1:869537-887624 GCA_021605075.1 Caerostris darwini | reverse complement strand
TTTAAGTGATACAGGTTTATTACATAAGCAAAAACATATGTAACAAAAAATTTTACATTCATTATTATATAAAACTCAGCCGTTTTAAGTGATACAGGAATATCACATAAGCAAAAACATCTGTAACAATTTTTTTTATTTCATTATTCTGCAAGATGCAGCAGTTTTAAGTGATACAGGATTATAATATAAGCAGAAACATCTGTAACAAAAAAATTTACGTTCATTATTATACAAAATTCAACCATTTTAAGTGATACAGGATTATCACATAATCAAATCGTCTGCAACAAAAAATTTGTTACATTCATTATTATAGTAAATTCAATGTTTTAAGTGATACAGGATTTTCACTCACATAATCAAAACATCTGTAACAAAAATTTTTACATTCATTATTATATAAGGTGCAACCGTTTTAAGTGATGCAGGATTTTCACATACGCAAAAACAACTTCAACAAAAAAAATGTTACATTCATTATTACATAACATCCAACCATTTTGAGTGATACAGGATTATCACTTAAGGAAAAACATCTGTAACGAAAATTTTTTACATTAAATAAGATGAAACCGTTTTAAGTGACACAGGATTATGACATAAGCAAAAATCTGTGTAACAATAAATTTTTACATTCATTATCATATTAGATGCAACCGTTTTTAGTGATATAAGAATACCGCAAAATCAAAAACATAAGTAACAATGAATTTTTATGTTCATTATTATATAAGATCCAATCGTTTTAAGCCATACAATATTATCACATAAGTAAAAACATCTGCAACAACAACAAACAAATTCTTGCATTTAGCCTCTTTCATATTTTGAGAGTGTGAGCCACAATTGGCTTTACGGAAATTTTCCATACCGGTTTACCTCATGTGAACGCGAAACATGTGAGAACGTTTGAGAACTCTCGGGGACAGAAATTTTCGGCTCCAGATAGAATAGGTTTTCAATTACAAGCCAGTTCGCTGAAGTTTGTAATTAGTCAACACTTCATGTCTCGCTTGTCAATGGCTTGGTGTGAAGGACATTTTTCAACCTTCCTAAACACGATTGGGGTCTGGCTGGTAAGGGAAATAGAGGGTTTGTTTTACAGTCACACTGAAAAGCCCAGAAAGAGTGTTCATGAGCAAACACATTGTTAGCTCATGAACGAATGCGTGAAACGAATGCTTATACACGAATGTATTACAATACGAATACAACACGACACATTCAAAACGAATGTGAGAACGATCATTCAAATCTGAACGTGGCTTAAGTTCTACAACAACTTGTTCAGATCTTGTTTTTAATTTTATCTCCGTTGTGTATTTCAAATGCAATCTATTATGCGGATTTAATAATTTATCCTTTTCTTTACAGGTACTGAAAAAAAAAATCAAACTAGGAAATAATTCCTCAAATTAATCATGGCGTCTAGGCCTAGTCACATCGGATTGTATACCCCAATCGAAGCACCCAATGAGGCTGCTTTCAAACGAGAACAGTACGCTAGATTACGGGAGGACATAGAACGAAAAAGAAGACAAATAGGCATTCAACCACCTCTAAGGGGTAAGTTTAGTATTCATATTTGTATATCCAATTATTTTTAATTAGCATAATATATATATTTATCCATAAACTAAAACAAATCTTTTGAATTGCTCTTTGCAGTGGGTCCACAACCCATTCTCGTGCAAGGGGTGGAGCTCTACCCTCGAGAAAATGCAAAGTTGCACAACACCCACATGTACGAACTGCTGGACGGTAAGGATTCCTCCCTCATCATCAGAAGGGGTCAGACTTTCTACATGGCCATCCGCTTCAAGAAGACCTTCAATCCCATCCTTGACTCCGTGCGACTGCATTTCGAATTCGGTAAGATGCTCTTTTGATTACACGTTTATAAAATTACTGCATTTCTTCTAACATGTTTAAAAGTGTAAATATAATAGGAAAGATAAAACAATTAAAACTACTAATATATATATATATACTCTCTATACTCTCTCCAAAGACGTTTTCAACTTTTACTTCAAATTTAAAATCATGGCAAGTGACTAAATATTCTTTAGCAACTTGTATCCATCACCAGAACTTTCTTCATTATCAAATGAAGAGACATTGTCATAGCTTTGTCGTTACGCTGTTATTTGATGTTACTCTGTTTATTATATTCTAGATGTATCAGTACAAATCTCCCATTACCGTCGATAGGTCCTTTACCACGCACTATGGAGAAGGGCAATGTGTTTTCTGTTTTGATAGACCACAAATCCCATTTAAAATATGGATTATATTTTAAGACACAAGACACTTACAAAATAAACCCACAAGACAAAAATATCAGCTGCATTTTCATTACAGTGCGTCGTGACAGGTACTGCAACACCCCCCAATAACGATACTCTCACACTCTGTATGGGAAACCCATCTATGTGAAAGAGACCTGACGTCAGCAGTTGCTCGACAAAAAGAGCACGCTCGAAACTTTTGTGTGCGTCTCGACAATAACTCAGCTGCTCAAGGTCTGCTCGCCAACTCATGATGGCGCTGCAGTAATCAGTACAACAACCTAGTAATATTACTTGTTAACCTTGAATTCTAAATATGCAATGCGAATCTCCCCTGTGTCCCCGACACATGATGCCGGAGGATAACATATTAGGCTTGTTTGTTATTTGAGGTTTATATATTTCAGTGTGAATCTACCATTTATTTTCCAAGATCCTCTACCATACATGATATAGAAAGAGAACTTAGTAAGCTTGCCTCTTAACCTAAAATTCTAGATATTAAGTACAAATCTTCGCTAGGTTCTCCACCACACAGGATATAGAAAAGTAGGCTTAGTAGGCTTGTTTGTTAACCTTAAAGTTTAGATAATTCAGTGTGATTATTAATTTTCCATTACCTTCCATGTGTCCTCCATCATACCTGATACAAAAGGATAAGATTAGAAGCAGGATTGCCTGTTAACCTTGAATTCTAGAAATTTCAGTGTGAATCTTACATATGTCCTCTACCACACTAATACAGAATAGTACACTTGTCTGATAACCTTGAATTCTAGATATTCAGTATGAATCTTCCCTAGGTCCTCCACCACACATGATGCAGAAGGGTAACCTGGTGAGCTTGCCCATCACGAACCAGTCTGCTTTCACGAGAGACAAGTCCATGTGGGACATTCGCACGCATCAACACGAAGGATCCGTCATCACCATTGACGTCCAGATAGCGGGTACTGCTGCAATTGGTGTCTGGAAGATGAAGATCCTGTCCTACATTCCTGGAAACCTGAGTGCCGATCCTGCAGTATACGAAATACCGCAGAATGTTTACTTGCTCTTCAATCCGTGGAGTAAAGGTAAGGAAATTAAGCAACAAAGTTAGTTGGAATGAATAGTTTTAATGATCGGTACTTTTGCTGATTAGCAAATTTGGTGTTGCATAGGTTTGGTTTGTTTTGTCACTCTACGGGACACTTTGAGCTAATTAGACGGGGACCTACACTCACTTTAAAGTGGATTTCGTACCACTCACGAACATCAATGCCACCACCAGGATTCGAATCTGCTGTGGTATCTAAGGTCAGAGAGCTAGCCAATTGGCCAATAGGCCGCTAATTTTTGTAGGAGCTTGTAAAATTTGTAATTTAAGTAACAGTATCGTGAAGGTTAAATATTAAATTTAAACTAACTGCACCTTCTATTTTCATGAATACTATTAACTGCTTAGATTAATTATTTTAATTATAATTAGTCATTAAGTAAGTAGTTTTAAAACAAGAACTTTTATAACAATGTCCCTTAATATTTTTTTAAATTTTATTGCGATATTTTTTGATAAATAATTTAATAATATCTATTTATCACGCATTTTTGTTATTAATACAAAATTTTACAATACAAAAAATATTTTTCACTAATCATTTTATTTATTACGTCATTTCAAAGTACAATTATTCGATTCTAATGTCGCTACAAGCTTTGAAATATTCTTGAGGACCGCATCATATATCATATTTATTTTTTGATAAATATTACCAAAGGCGTACGCATATGATCTATGACAATATGCATAGGATGTAAACCAGTTGCAATCCCCTTACAATAAGTTGGAAATGATGAATTTCTAAATATCCCTCAATGGCATGTTCTTCTAATTTACGTATTGTATTAGGAACAAATTTGAATATCTTAGATCTCACAGTCAATTGTAGATATTTATTTCAATCCTTACAGAATCTACACGTTTTCAAACATAGTGACCATAGAGCACATCACAACGGGATTCTAACATTTCATGTATAATACAATCTTTCAAATAAAGAGGATTTAAATTTCAAAAAAGGAAAAGAAATCATCATCAGCTATAGATTCACAAATTTCAGGAAGCTTCTTTGAGAGACCAATATTTTTTTTTTAAATAAACATTAAAGAAATGTTGAAAAATTAATCTAATTTTTAATTCTATAATTTATAATTCTACAGATTAATTTTAAATTAACAATTAATCTGTACTAAGTAAATATCAAAAATTGAAGTAGGAAAAACTTTTTCATGACTGCATAAATGAAACTAAAGATCTTTAACAGTTCATCTAGAAAAGATGATAAGTGACTGAATAAATAAACAAAAAACAAATATTTTTTTTTATAATTTATTAAAATGTTAGATACTCTAGATCAGGGATGGGCAAACATTTTTGGTCGCGGGCCACAAATCGAAGAAAAAAAAGTTTGGCGGGCCAAGAAAAATTTTTTCTCAAATTTTAAAAACAATATACAAGTAGTACAATTTAAAAATGTTAATGAGATGAATGAAATTGCGATTTCATTTTAAAAGTTCCTTATAGTAAGGTTCGAAGTGAGATGTACTGATTCTAAGGAACGAGGCTAAATGCTCATCTGTCAGTCTACTTCTAAAATAATTCTTTCTAAGGTTCATAGTTGAAAAAAATTGTTCACATATATAAGATGAAGCAAACATAGCACTGATTTTACGGCCGTGAGATATTGAATTTGGGAAACTTACTTTCGATAATGATTTGTAAAATTCTAACTTTGACATATTTAGTAACAACTGCTTGAGATGATTAATTATGAAATTCATAATTTACGTTGAAAGGCATGATAAAAATATGAAATTATGTTTGAATGGCACTGAAATCTTGAAATCTGCGTTCGAACTCAAAATGCAGTTTTTTTTAAGCTATCTTCATAATTCTTAAGTTTTTTCTTCATTTACTGGGGGTATTGAATTTAACGTCGGGAAATGAGATAAAAATAATAATTTTTTTAATAAAAAAAATATTTAATCGAAGTAGAAAAGGAGATGGATGTATAATATATATTTCTTTTAATTTGCCTCGGACCGGAAAATTAAAATTCTATCCGCGGGCCGGATAGAACATTCCGGCGGGCCGTAGTTTGCCCCTCCCTGCTCTAGATGTCTTGAATTAATTAAGACATCTACAGCTGGGATGGGCAGATAAGTAATTAATTAATTAACTAATTAATTAATACAAGTAATTACTTAATCAACACAATTACTTACTTACTTAAGTAACACAATTAATATATATATATTTGCCTGCTTGTGATTTTTTATAATATAAAAATGCGTGTAAAAAAATGGATAAAAAGAACATAGCTTTTTAAAGCGACTGGAGATGTGATCATATTTTTTCAATTCCTTCTATTAACTCGCACTCTCAAGATATATATCTTGTTCAAATTTTGAATCGTTCATAAAATACTTTTTATTCATCCACTCAAGTTCAAATACATTTTTTTTTGAACTTGTAGTGGATGACGCTGGATGTTAATACAATTTTTACATATATTAATTCAGTAATTTTAGTTTTTTTCTTAGATTTAAGTTGCATATAGTTGCCTGTAGATGGCGCCAGATAAACTTATAAAAATGAATGAAAATTATTTCTGAAATATAATGTGAAAAAAGTAGCAATTGACCTTAATTTTTTTTTTTATATATATATTACTTGTTTTTCCTCCAACAGAGATCAGACGTATATTTGAGAACCGCTGTCCTATAGTATTTTGCTTATAATAAAATAAAACAATATTGTAATCATAAATACATTATACGTAATTTATTTAACACATTATGCATAATTTATGTAGTAATCAAAATGATCCCTTATTCCTTTACAGAAGACACTGTATTTTTGGATAAAGAAGACGCCAGGAGAGAATACGTCTTGAATGACGTGGGGAAAATCTTTGTAGGAACACAAAAGGAGCCCAGAGGAAGGCGTTGGATTTATGGCCAAGTAAGACATCATTTTACAATCTTTTATTTAAATAGTAAGATTATAAAATGAATATTTATTCATTTACTCACTCATTTTCTGCATCCGGGTTGGACAAAACGAGATTATTTTATCATTTTTTGTTCTAATGCAGCTGGCAAACACTTAGACAGCTGTCTTTGATGCCTTAAGGTAAGCGCCGCACCGACGTTACTCACTTAGCACTACCCAGGAGGTGCGTATAACTTGAAGATAAGCTACGGAGGCGGAGTAACAATACCTCTGCAACGATCTACGATCCTATTAGACCGGGACTTACGGTTGAAAGTGGATTCCGAACCACTACAAACATCCATGGCACCGCCGGGACTCGATTCCGAAACCTGTGGTACCGAGCGCCAGAGCGCTATCTACTCGGCCACCAGGCCCCTCTCCTTTATCATAACTGCCTTTTATTTAAAAAATTGAGTTTTTTATAAAGTTGATTTTCATGAAAGATTAAAATAGGGTACATAATCCACCTGGGCCTAAATGGCCGAGAGTTTAGCGCTCTGGAGCTCTGTGCCACAGGTTTCGGGTTTGAGTTCTGGTGGTGCCATGGATGTTTGTAGTGGTTCGGAATCCACTTGTAGTCGGTCTGATATGGCTGTAAGAGCATCATGGAGCCAAGTTAAGCTTCTATTCACGGATGTGTCATCACAACAGAAGCTGCCCCCTTTCCCTCCATCCATGAGTAATCTACTCATGGGATGTCCGTCCTGCACTACAGGACACTGAGGATTAGTCGTACGCAACAATATAACCCATCTTTAATTTAGTAATGGTGAAAAAATATTTTAATCAATGTTTTCTTATTTATTGCAAACCAAAAGATCTGTTCCGTTGCAAATATAGCGTTTTAACAAATACAAGATACCAATCTTGTTCTTCTTCTTGAGTACTACAGCTTGTTACAGGCCGAGGCTGTCTCTCCAGGTTTCCTCCGTATGACCCTATCTTGCGTATTAGCTTTCCATCAATTAACTCTAGTTAATTTTAGATCCTTTTCGACATCATCAATCCACCAAGTAGAAGGTCTTCCTCTTCGTCTTATTTCCTCAATTCTAGAAAAGATTATCTTGTGTGTCTAATCCTCAGCGTCCTGAAGTGTGGGAAAGACCTCCCATGATCAATCTACAGATGAATGAAGGGAAGGGAGCAGCTTCTGTTGTGATGGAGCACCCATAGATAGAAGTCTGACTTGGCTCCGTGTCGCTGAAGAAGAAGGGCAGTGCCTTCCAAGAGGATTTTTGGGGGCAACTGCTCCGCAATTGCATATCGTATTTTAACGAGGCAAGACGCTGAACATAACAAAAGCCAGCGAGATTCCTCGTTTTTTGAAACAGTGTTTACAGTAATGCAGCCAGCGGATTCAAGCTCACCCTTAATGTTAAAAAAAATTAGCAAAAATTATCTTTTTGGTAGTAAATGCATCCCCACATCTAAACACGTGGACCAGAGCCATCTAAATACGATATGTCTTTACATTTTTCACAATGTCAATTTCACCCTAATTTCTGTACATTTCATGATTACTATAAAAACTCCTCTACATGCTATTTTGTTGCATTGGACAAAAAATCTTTCTTATGATTTTTCTTTTAAATATTGATAGCAGATCATCTTCATGATACCTTAATAATTTCTCTTATGTCGATGTTAATTGCCAAGAAATATACTGTGTTTTAAAAATTGCACTCAACAATGTATGAGATCAGCAATTTATATAGTCGAGCCACCGACTGTAGCGGCCAAGTCAAGTGGATTCAAATACAGAAGCCTGATAGGGAAGAAAAGTATTTTTGGAGGAGTTTTAATTACAATAAAAATCATTTAATTTAAATAAATATTATTATTTAATCGAAATTATTTATTTTAATAATTAAAATGTATTACATGTTTGTTGAAAAAATTTCATAATAACTATTGAATTTTAATTTTTAATTAAAAATCTCATTTAATTTGCTCCCCTTCTTTCTGACAAGCACCACTATGAAGGCATAATGGATTCTTCCGTTTCCGCATTTAAACTGGATATTTGCCTTTCCATACATTGTTGAAAGCAATTTTTAAAATGCAACATATTCCTTGATCCAAATTAATAAGTTTTGTTTTTTGTTGTTACTCTAATGCAGCTGGAAAACACTCAGACAATTGTCTTTGATGCCTTAAAGCAAGCGCTGCACCGATGTTAATCACTTAGCACAACCCAGGAGGTGCGCGTAGCTTGAAGATAAGCTACGGACGCGGAGTAACATTACCCCCGGAACGCTCTACGATCCTGTTAGACCGGGACCTACAATTTAAAGTAATTTAAATTTACGGACCTACGGTTTAAAGTGGATTCCGAACCACTAACAAACATCCATGGCACCACCGGGACTCGAACCCAAAGCCTGTCGTACCGTTCGCCAGAGCGCTAGCCACTCGACCATTCATGGTCCCTTACAAAATAATATGTGCATGTTTGTTTCTCTCAACACATGTTTGTAAACAAACATTTTTATGTTTAAATACTAAGCATCGATGATTAATTTAAACCATTTGTTTCATCACTTTGATGCTTGAATATCGTAAAAATCGAATCAAATACTAAACCTTTTATTAAAATAATGTAATATCACGTCATAAAATGCTTTATCTACTTTCTTTTATATTAGATTATTTATTTTTTACTATATGGATTCAAATGAAATATATAATTTTCGATTTTAGAGTTACATATTAATTATTGAATTTCAACACATTGTAATCATTTCAACACATGTTATCATCATTTTTTTCTATTTTGTTAATATTTTGGTGCTTTACATAACATAACATAACTGTTTTTTGTTTTTTTTAATTGCATCAGTTTGCTGATTCTGTGCTGCCTGCAGCTATGCTTATGTTGAACCACTCCAAACTAGATTATACAGGACGAGCTAGTCCCATCCTGGTCTCCAGAGCAATTTCGAAACTGGTAAGTTACAAAAATAATCTTAAAATATAAATTTGCTAAATCTCTCATATTAAAACGTTAGATATGGATGTGATGAAATAGTAGAATCTCACAAAATTTCCTTCCAACCAATCAGAAACCTGACCACCTGATCACTCAAACTGCTGATTGGCTGACGTTCGCACTCCAGCCAATCGGAAATCTGTTGTCCTGCCTACTCAGGTTTCCTTCTGTCTAGTGTCCTACGAAATGTGATTTTAGTTTCTGGTCAAAACTCTGGCTATAATTATAGAAATAATGTGGATATAGTTGTGACACCACAATTTTGAACTAGCACCGTATCGTACGACTGGTATCTGAGGGATTCACCTTTTTTTTCCTCCTCCCCAATCCCAAGACAGAAAAGGATAAATAACCTAAACTAAAAGTCTTATTTAGATGAGAATTTAACAAACAAAATAGTCTAAATGGTTTTTTTTACGAGATAGAGTGACCTGATAAATTTTCTTTGATAAATAACTTGTAACCGAAGACAGGTTCGAAAACTGACAAGAGAAGAAGAATTGAAAAGTCTCGTAATTATTTTTGAAAGGAACAGTGAATCCGTAGGCTGGAAGATTCTTCCATTCTACAGGCATAGCGCAATAGGACAACCGCCTTTCTCTTTGTGAAAATTGAATGGTGCGTCTTAGCTCCAGATGTAGTGCATTGGCACAACTTCCAACTCCTTTTTCAAAATTTAATAATGCATCTCAGCTCTAGACGTAGGGCAACGGCACAACTCCATTCACTTTCTCAGAATTTAATGGCATGTCTAAACTCCAGACGCAGTGCAACGGCATAACCTTCACACCCATTGTGAAAATTTAATGGCTCGTCTCAGCTCTGGACGCAGTTCTACGGCACAAGGTGCACCCTTGTTCTCAGGACTATAAAGCACGTGCGGCTCGGCCCTACACCGTGCTACGGCCCTACTTCTACCCTCTTTCTCAGAATTTAATAGCCTGTCTCAACTCCAGGCGCAGTGCAACAGCACATCATCCACCATTATTCTCAGGACATTAAGGTTCATGCAGCTCTAGACACAGTGATATGGTGTAGTAGTAGTAGTATTTTATACTTTTAATTTGATAAATCCTGCAAATAGTGCCATCATGCAAAAACATAAACTAGTGATCATATATTTTAATAATTAATTTGAAAAATTAAAGTTAGTATCATATAATTCCTTCTGCTACAGGTAAACAGCGAGAATGATGACAAAGGTATCGTAGTAGGCAATTGGTCTGGAATGTACGATGACGGCATGGCTCCGTGGATGTGGACGGGCAGTGCTGCCATCATGGACGAATACTTCAAAAACGGAGGGGAGCAGTCAGTCAAGTATGGACAGTGTTGGGTGTTTGCTGGAGTGGCCACGACAGGTAACCAATGTTTGTTATTAGTCACATCTTTCAATCGATTCAGAGTGCAAAATAATGTAAGTGGAAATACATTTTTAAATTAGACATATAAAGATTTTTTTTGTGTGTGTATTCACTGGCATTATTGTTAAGCTTTAACTATGACAACTTTTTGTGTAGTTTTGTGTAGTAGTCTGACAATTTTGTTTCACTAAAACTCAAGAGTATTTATTAAACACATACAGAAGTAATTACTTTTCTGTTAAAATCCAGCATTTATGATGAGCAGACGTTGCACGTTGATATTTTATATATTTAAACAGAGTCTGCTTTCCCAAATAAATAAGAAATAATTAAATGTTCAAAAATGTCAATTAAAAAGATGTTGCTCTTACAAAAATGTATTGATTTTAACTTTAAAAATTATTTATTTATATTTTTCTCCCACTCATCATCATCAGTGGCGCAATAGCCCCATGGTGGGCCAAGGCCGCCTACCTCCTGGCAGATTTCGAGACAAGAGATGGTTTTTTTTCTACGGGGTAGGGCTATCGGCCCCACGCCCAACGTTCTACAGCCACATTAGACTGAGGCCGGATGGCCGAGTGGCTAGCTCTCTGGCTCTCGGTATCACAGGTTCGGATTCGAGTCACGGCGGTGCCATGGATGTTTGTAGTGGTTCGAAATCCACTTTAAACCGTAGGTCTCCATCTAATATGATTGTAGAGCATTGTGGGGGGTAGTGTTAGTCCGCGTCCGTAGTTTATCTTCAAACTACACGCACATCCTAGATAGTGTTAAATGAGTAACAGCGGTGCAGTCCTTGCTTATGGTGTAAAGATTAACTGTCTTTGTATTTCCAGCTGCATTAGAACAACATATTCAAGGATTTTGAGTATAAGCATAGTTTCGTAGAATTTCTTCAGAATGATTCGTTATTTATTTATTTGTTTATTTTCCAGTTTGTCGTACCCTTGGTCTTCCTTGTCGAACAGTGACCAACTTCGTATCGGCCCACGATACCGATCGCAGTTTGACTGTGGATAAATATTTCGACGAAAAGGGAGAAAAAATCGAAGGTGTCAGCAATGATTCCATATGGTAAGTCGAAATTATTTTAGCTTACACGAAAATCATAATTATGAAGAAATTTGAATGTTTAATTACTGAAAACAAAATTAAAATTTTAAAAATTTATGCAGTATTTATTTGAAAACAATAAGAAATTTTTTTTCGGTGGATACAAGTTGATTATGTATAGGTTATGTATATTTATATATAGATATATATATATATAAGAATGTATGTATTTATATGCAGAGTGATTATAATTAAGGTCCCACTTACAAAATGCTGTAAAACAAGTAATATATAAAAAAAAAATTTAAGTCAATTCCTACTTTCAAGAAATTTTCCTCTTAGATCTGGCGCCATCTATTGGTAGATACATGCAACTTAAATCTCAAAACATTAAATTAATTCATTAGATTTAATGAGTTAATTAATAATTGAAAAAACTGTATTAACGTCAAGTGTCATCCACTACAAGTTTCAAAAAATGTATTTGAACTTGAGTGGATGAATAAAAGTATTTTATGAGCGATTGAAAATTTGAACAAGATATATATAGGGAGAGAGGGTGAACTAATAGTAGGAATTGGAACAAACCACTCGTCACAATGAGTTCCAATTTGAACTGAAGATACTTGAAGAAGTGGGAAACGGCATCAAAAAAAAATGTGACTGATTTTTTCCATCCAATTTTATATGACCTTGCCATGGTGGATGGGCTGTCCACTAACATTGCCACTGTTGAAAGACTTGGAAATTTTTTTTTCAGTTAGAAAACCGAAACAATCTAGCACATTGAACACTGCAGTTGATTTCATGTGCAACTCATGCCAAATACGTTATAATTGCGATTCAAAATATCACTGGCAGCTAAATCCACTTTCTTTATGCCACTTACAGCGCTATCTATTAATACACTTTGGAACCTTTTTGAAGCCGTACCGTGTCCCCCTTCTTCAAGTATCTTCAGTTCAAATTTGAACTCATTGTGACGAGTGGTTCTTATTTTACAGCATTTTGAAATTAGGACATTAATTATAATCACCCTGCATTAATATTTAAACGAATTTTCTAATTTCCCATAATCAATGGAATACATGTAATAAAAGAAACTTATTAGTATTCAATTCCCAAAATAATAATTATTTCCAACTACATAAATTAATTATCAATTCATTAAAAAAAATTCATATATGTTTAATACTCTATGCTTAATTTTAATTTGATAGTATAACAACAAACCTCAGATTAATTATCTAAATTTAAAATAACTAATTTAAATATATTTAAAAAATCAATATAACATAATTGAAATAAGATTTAGGCAACTAAAATAATAGTATTAAATATATATTTCTTTTTTTTATTAATAATAATATCGCTTTTTTTTTTTAACTTAGCAATTTTTGATTTGATTTTTCAAACAATTTTTGCAGTTTTGCTCAGAATTTAATAAATGTTACCCTCTCAAATACTGAGAGTTTAAATAGTTATACAATGATATTGAAATTGCATTACATTATTATTCTATTAATAATATTGTTTACAGAAAAATAAAGTAGGGCAACTATGACTTAGAACTCATACTTAGTCATTTTTCCTTTATTTTATTTTCGCACATAAGTAAAGCATTTTCATTATGAAATAACTTAGAAGCCAGTTAAAATTAATAACAAAATAAAGAATTTTATTTAGGAGGAATAATGTTTAATTCTATTGAGGAGAAATAATAATTAATTCTATAAGGGAATTTTTTTTTTAATGGTTAAGTGCAAGCGTGTTTTTATTTATTAATTTTTTTTATTTATTCCCCCTCCAATGAAACACTTACACTACATTCACTCTGTCGAATCATATCAGGTATTGCATCAGTGCTGGTGGAGTCATCGAACTCTCATAATATGAAAAAATTTGCAAAATAGTCAATACTGAAGCAAATCTATAACTGGTATAATAATAATATTATACCAGTTATTAAGTTCGCATGTCTTGAAAACATCTATAAATATTTTATGTGTATTTATTATATTAAATAACGGTATTTAAAATAGAGATAAATAAAACATTTATTTACACTTATTTTTTTAGGTAAGATAGAATAAGAAATAAACTTATAAATAAAAAAAAAATTAAATATTTGAATTAAAGAAATAAAAAGATAAAAAGCAATTTAAGACGATTATTTCCATATAAACTCAAATTATTATTAAATAATATAGAGAAATTCAATTTTTATGTTCGATATTCGATGCTCGTGTTCATATTCATGTTCCATTAGAACAGGGTTGGCCAGCCCGCTGCCCGTCTTGAATATTTTCCGGCCCGTGAGATTTATCACACTTTTGCGAAATATTTTACAATGTCCGAAGTAGTGGAAACCAATGTATTAAGAGAATACATTATGTGTGCATCCCTATATTCAAAAATGAACTGTCGAAATGATGAGAATAAATTAACTTTGATTTTAAAATAATATTCTTGCGAATATACTACAGATATTGTCTGTTTTACTTATGAGTTTGCAGTTAGGAGTTCGTAGAATAATTAAACTATATTCTGCAAACTCATCATGCGAGCGTATCTTGGAACATCTAATATAATAGGTTCTGTTTAACTTTAAGTGACATCAGGTGACCATCCCTTTGATTGTTGACAGCAGAGCAAACCAGACTCTTAGTTGAAGTTCTTAGTGGTTTTGGTTCAACTTACACCTGCGAACCGTTATTTTCCCCCTTTCTAAAATGAAATTGACTAAACACAAAACACGTTCAAATATAACGGTTGCTAACAACCATTACAACACCCATTACGATGTGCAAATACCCAATTTGTGATCGATTTGCAAAAGCTAAGTGAAAGAGTGGAGAAACAAATATCGCACTAGTAAAATAAATATTTTTTAATCATTTCATTTATATATATATATATATTTCATATTTCATTTTTAGTGTTATATATTTCTTTACAGTGTGCGAATCATTATTATTATATTATCTATGTTCACATGTAAGAATAAAAGTAAACAAAATATTAATAACTCATTATGTTTCAATTTTTCCCTCCAAAACATGTCTGTAGTCTAAATCTAATATGAAGATATATAATTTTATATGCGGCCCGCAGAGTTAGGATGCATTTCCGAAGTGGCCAGCAAGATCATTTGGGTTGGCCACCCCTGCATTAGAACATAATATTGCAAAATCACGATTTGTTCAAATCTGATTCAAAAATTTTTTTAAAGCTTTCTTAGCTATTAAAGGGGTATTTCTTATCACGTTTTTGATAAATGAAAGACAACAAGAATTGTAAATATATAATTAATATGCCATTAAGATATGTCTATTACATAAATAACTATTTTAATGGCATTTTTAAATTACGATTTTTTATTTATTTATTCATGCGTAAGATCCTTGGACTGCAAAGGCACAGGTAAATCAAGACAACATTTAATCGTTTCCAATCTTTTAATCAAAATGCGTGATTACTTTTGATAACTTTCTAGACTTTTCTATTCGAAATGAAAAATTACGTCTTAAATGATTTTATGTAAATCGTGATTTAGTTTTAAATAATCTGATCATACGTAATAAAATTGCAAAAGTTTTCTTTCTAGATATAAAAAAAAAAAACATATCTTAATGTCATATTAATTATATTTTTACAATTATTTTTGTCTTTCATTTACCGCAAACGTGATAAGAAATATCCCTCTAATTCCCATTTAATAATAATTTTATTTATATGAAAATAATCATCTTTTAAATTTCTTTTTATCGTCATATTTCTTTAATTAATATATTTAAAAAACATTTTTTTAAATATAAGTTTGTTGTCTCTATCTTACCTAAAAAATAAGTGTGAATGTTTCATTTATCTATATTTTAAATACTATTATTTAATATCATAAATACACATTGAAAAAAATGTGTTTACAAGACTTACCATGGATGATTGTGCCATGATGCCATGGATGTTTGGTGCAATGGTACCATGATGCCATGTATGTTGTGCCATGATGCGATGGTGACATGGATGTTTGTAGTGGTTCTGAATCCACTTTAAACCGTATTTCCTGATCTAATATGACTGTAGAGCGTTGTGGAGGTAGTGTTATTCGCTTCCGTAGCCTCTTTTCAAGCTACACGTGCCCCCTGGGTAGTTTTAAATGAGTAACACCGGTGCAGCCCTTGCTTATGGCATAAAGCTAAACTGTCTCCGTATTGCCAGCAATATTAGAACAAAACAACATAACATACACCTTAAAGACATTTTGCAGACGATTATAATTTGCACGTGAGGGCCTGATGATTCAGTGGTTAGAGCTATGGCACTCGGTACCATAGGTTTCGGGTTTGAATCCCGGCGGTGCCATGGATGTTTGTAGTGATTCGGAATGCACTTTAAACCATAGGTCTCGTTCTAATAGGATTGCAGAACGTTATGGGTGTAGTGTTACTCGCGTCCGTAACATATCTTCGAGCTGCAAGTGTCCCCCTGAGTAATGCTAAATGAGTAACAGCGGGTGAAGCCCTTGCTGATAGCATAAAGCTAAACTGTCTCTGTATTGACAGCTACATTAGAAAAACTAGATGTAAAATTTAAGAAATCGTACAGCTTAAGAATAAAGAAGGATGATTAAAATGATGGGAAAGAAAAGTTTTGTATTTCATTCAAACATAAATATAGAACGAAAAAGAAAAAAAAAAAGGTTGGCCACTAGAAAATATTATTTCCAAATTGCTTAATTCTAATGGTATATTTGGGAATTACTCATTTTCCAAAATTTTTTCCCAAATATTCTAGTGTTCTTAATGGTCATTATCATCACCAGTAGAAAATTCGAAAAACTATAAATTAGTAAAAAGATTCTTATATTTTTTATTTTTAAAAATGCTGCTTTATGAATTTATTTTTATGAACAGAATTATTTAAAAAATGTTTTTATTGTGTTCGCGCCAACGCGCAAGTATACCCCTAGCGGCGAAAATAGAGTGTGTGTACGCATGCGCCTGCGAGCGCATAAGTGTGAGTCTTCAGTGTAACGCCAGAGAGGCAAGAGAGAACATCACGGCTACGAGTGGCTGTGACTGTAATGTAAATAAAGTGTTGTTACGTTTGCATTGTGATAACTTATTGTGTAAGTGTGTGAGTGTGATACAGTCCGCTTGTGAAAGAAAACATGTGTGAGTGGTGTCAGTGCTATTGACGACAACATATTGTTTTTCTTTACTGGCAACACTGTAATTGTTTTTATTAATGGCAACACTAAAAGTAGTTTGTTATGTAACATTGAAATCAATTCTTTTTATATACTAATACATTACTAAAATTATTCGATTTAATTTAAAAAATATTAGTTTAAAATTAATCTCTTAGCGGAATAAAATTATTTTATTGAATTTAACTAAATAACCGAATTATGAGGTACGATGAAAAAATTATCCATTTCTCATGATTATTAATTTATATGTTATTAAATATTTTTTTTACCTCTGAATAAATATATATTCTTCAAATGAATTGGACTTCCTCCGTGATCTTTAAAATACTGGAAATATTTAATAATGATATAAAATGTAAATATTGCACATTTTCTTTAAAAGTTCTCGTTTATAGGAATGCAGGTTTGAAGGATACTTAAAATTAAATTCGAAGTGTCCTTGAGATCATCGATATTTTACATCGATATGTTTTTTTTATGAAATTCTTCGAACGCTAATGATTAGAAGTCATACATATGCTTAGAATGTCAAAACGTTTTAAATTTTGAAATATAGTAAAAGAAATTCCTCCTAAAGAATCTTTTTATTAATTTAAATTAGCATATCTTTTAATATATGTGTAATAAAAAAAAATAATTAATGTCATTAGACCAAACAGCGATTTAGCTGATAACAGTTATTAAATTTTATTAATTGAAAAAACTTAACCTCATGTTGTCATAGAAAATTAACCTTTTATGCATCATTTCAAGGTGAAGGCGATAATTCTAGACAAGGCCATTTCCGCATTGCGTTAATAAAAAACAGTTTGGAAGTTGATATACATATTGATAACGTGACTGCATTGGAAATTTTTGAAAACATAGGCCCCCTTTCCCCCCACCTTTAAATGGAAACAAGATATTCTTTAATAGACTTAATTCAATCATTCTAGAGAAGTTAGACGTATTTATGTCGGGAAAACACGCTACTTACTACTGTGTCCAAAAAGGAAGACGCATTTTCAATTTAAAACTCCCGCCAGCTTTTGGAATATCAATTTTTTTTTTTTTTTTTTTTTTTTTTTTTTTTTTTAATTTATTATAAAAAAAAATAAAATTAATAAAAAAAAAAAAAAAAAAAAAAATCTTTT
>BPLQ01003666.1:0-262500 GCA_021605075.1 Caerostris darwini | reverse complement strand
TGTACGAGACAAGGTTGTCAGCCCTATGCCCAATGCTCTACAGTCATAATAGACCGGTAACTATGGTTTAAAGTGGATTCCGAACCACTACAAACAGCCATGGCAAACAGCCTACAAACAGCAAGGCCTTCTGCATACTTGCAGATTTCGAGACAGTAGATGTTTTTCTTTTCAAAGAGATTGGGTTGTCAACCTTACGCCTAACGCTGTACAGTCATACACAGTCCAGTCCCATTAATGTGACCCCCACCTACTTTCCACGTCAACGTGAAATAACCAATCCCAAAAGGCAGGTGGCAACACATTGCAGTGGAGCGTATATAAAGAATTCCACTTAATATCACATTCTACACTCCACTTAAAGCCAGAATATACAAGAGTGCATATTCTGGCTTTTGACAGGTGGTCACATTAATGTGAATGGACTGTGTATTAGACTGAGACATATGACTTAAAGTGGAATCCTAACTACAAACATCCGTGGCACCGACTGAACTCGAACCTAGGTTTTAATAACGAATAGAGCGAATAGAGAAATTTAATAGATTCAATGTTTTATTTGTCAATTAATAGTTTGTAAAATATATTTACTTATTTACCAAACATAAGAAAATTAGAATGATTATGAAAAAAATTTATATAGCTGAAATAGATTTTTTTAAGTTATCATTATTTTATCCCTTTTCCCGTATTGTAAATACAGGGTGATTATAATTAAAGTCCCACCAGAAGATATTTGAAGAAGGAGAAAACGGTATGGAATCAAAAAAAAGTTTCAAAAAAGTTCCACCTATTTTTCCCAACCAATTTGGTATGACCTTGCCGTAGTGGATGGGCTTTCCATTTATAGTGTCACAACTATCTCACAACTATTGAAGTCATTTTATGCGTCATAAAACCGATATAATCAAGCACATTGGACACTACAGTTGCTTGAATGTGCAACTCATGCCAAATACGTTGTCATTTCGATTCAAAATATAACTGGCATCCGAATTCACTTTCTTCAAGCAGCTTACATTGCCATCTATTAGTAGAATTTGGAATTTTTTTTTTTTATGCCTACCGTTTGTCACTTCTTCAACTGTCTTCAGTTCAAATTTGAACTCATTGTGACGAGGGATTCTTTTTTTACAGCATTTTGAAAGTGGTTATTTAATTATAACCACCCTGTATAACAATATATGTGATACATAAAACGAAAAATGAAAAGAATCTTAAACCACTGTTCAAATAAACAGTTATCAGATTTCCCGTACAATAACAATAACAGAATGCATGTTTATTTATTTAAGATCCTTTTTCTTTTCCGAAATCCGACTCCCACCAAATCAAAAAGTCGCAAGATCTTGACAGAACTTCGACACAATTTTCTTGGACGACATCATGATTTGTGTTCGAATAAGGGAGGGAGGGGACGAGAAATAAGAAAAATAGAAATGAATTACTCGCCCCCTCCCCCACATATTTTTGGTTTCAGGAAGTTAGGCCGGGAGATCCATCATTTTTCATATCTCCCCTGTGATATGGATTGGGGGGGGTTCGTGAAAAGGCTCTTAGGGGTGTGTGTAGGGGCCGGGGATTATGGCAGGGGCTTAGAACAATGGAGTTTTCCTTTCTTTTAGGGGAGAAATTTGCTCTAAAGCCCAAAGTCGAAAATCTGTGTGCTTTTTCTTCTGCTTCTCGATTGGCTCTTTTTGTTGGTTCATTTCCTGGTGATAGAGGCTTGTATTAACTGGATGGATAACTGGAAAGATGTCCTTCAGAGGAATTGACCCAGTATTTTTGTAATTATGTGTCATTAACTTTGAGTTTTCTGGTCTTTGTTTGATTTAGTGTGATACTTTTTAGCTGATACTTGCGCTGCTGTTTAATTTTCTAGTTACTGATAAGGATATTTTATGTGATAAAGTGCTTGTTTCATGTGATACTTGAAAGCAAGTGCTGGGCACTTCCACCCACCTCTTGAAATGGCATACTACTGTGCCCAAAAAGTAAGACCGATTCCTTTTTTTCAAAAACTCTTTATTTATTCTTCCAAATTTATTTCATCGCCTTCAAAGTAATCCCCTCCGGACACAATGCACTGATGACAACTGTTTTTCCAATCTTCAATATACGCTGAAAAGTCATCGGCAGGGATGGCCTTCAAAGTGCGCGGTGGTCTCTTATTGGTCAGCAAGGTCTTTAATTGTAAATCGACGCGTCGTTTTCAACGCGTTCTCTGCCTTCTTTGAACTGTTCATTCACTTCTTCCAAACATTTCTTTCCCATATAGGAATGGTCACCGAATGCGTTTTACAACATTATATACGTTTTAACTTGCAGTTAACTGGTTCATCAGGCTTTAATAGTAAGCCAATCAAAGCAAAAGTTGTTTTAAAAGCAGAACATCTTAAATGCTTTGGATTTAATACTAGTATGAAGTCGTTGGTGTGCGAGAACTTCTGTCACATGCATGGGATAAACAGGACAGCAAGAAGTTTTCTACAGGCGCTAATGTTTTAGTAGATGGTATGAAATATATGACAGCAATCTTAACATGCACTTGAAGTTTTCTACGATCCAAACAAATTGAAATGTGCACCATATGATTTCGTGGATTCTCTTCATTTTCATTGGTGAAAGTTCAACTTGGACAAGTTTGCTCTTTAGATTTTAGACTCCACATTATTTGTCTTCACAGGTACTGTCACCCTCTTATTTTGTCAAATCAGTTTACGAACACCACATGTAATGGTGAGAAATTTTTTTATTTTAATATCTCTGTGTCCCTCTATTTAATTTTTAAGTTAAAAGGTTTTATCGAGTGACTTGTGGTTTGTCCGTAACTACCTATCCCCACATGCGGCGTTTATTCCAGTCGCTACTTTAAAATGAATAGATATCGTAGGACAATATCTTGGATCATATTGACCGATGGAAGACTTGCCTGTTTGAAAATTGCTTATGATTTGTTGGTAGTTGACTCATTCCTCCTGATGGCATTCGTAAAATTAGAGACGATTATGTCAAAGTATCTTGCACCAAATTGACTTATGGAAAATTCTCTCATACAACATGTAAACGGAAGTAGTACTTCCATAAAGCTCTGTTTTATAAAGAAATGTTGCAACCTATTTCATTTTAAATTAATGATATACAATATCATGTAGGAATTTTTGATACTTCATTACTTGCAGTTTGTTGGTAGTTGATCGATTCCTGCTGATTGCATTCGTTCCAATCGATATTTTAAAATGCATAGATTTGAATAGAGGTGGCCAACCCAAATGATCTTGCTGACCACTTTGGAAATGCATCATAACTCCGCGGGTTGCTTATAAAATTATATATCCCCATATTTCATTTAAACCCACTAAAGTCATTTTTTGGAGTGAAAAATGGAAACATAATGAGTAATTATTATTGTATTTACTATTATTCTTACACGTACATATATATAATAAAATAATAATGATACTAAACGCACATTGTGAAGAAATATATAACACTAAAAATGAAATATAAAAAAAATATAAATGAAATAAAAAAATGAAATTATTGAAGCATATTTATTTTAATAGTGCGATACTTGTTTCTCCATTCTTTCACATCTTTTACAAATCGATCGCAATTTGGGTATTTGCACATCGCCATTGATGTTGCAGGTTAGCGCCCGTTATGTTTGAGTGTGTTTTGTGTTTGGTCAATTTTTCAACCGTTAACTCGTCAATAAAACAGGGAATATCTGTCATATATTCGCAAGAATATTATTTTAAAATCAAAGTTCATTTTTTTTCATCATTTCGACAGTTAATTTTTGGATATACGGATGCGCAATTAATGTATTTTTTAATACATTGGTTTTCACTACTTTGATCATTATAAAATATATATGTTTTCATTATAAAATATATATGTTTGTTATATAAAATATATATATATATTATCAGAAAAACTTTCAAGGCTTGCCGGATGTTGACCACCCCTGGATTTGAAGATGGTTATGAAAAAGTTTGTTATAATAGATAGACTGATGAAAGTATTCTGAATTTTCTCTCCTAAAACCCTTAAATGAAGCAATACTTTCGTAAGGCTGTGTTTTATACAAAAATGTAACAATGTCCAGGGTATGTCGGATATCTTAAATAAGACAAGAAACTGTGAGTATACCATCACCCCACTTATTTTGTCAATACAGTTTACGAACAGCCCTTATGTTTAGATAATAGAAACTGACCTACTACTTCTTCAGTTCTAGCAGTATCAAATTAGCTCCAACCGATTCGATATCTCTTCACAACTCTTTGGAAATCAACAATAATGAACCAAGACGTCTTAGGTAGAAGCAAAGGATTCCGTGTCCTACCAAATAAAAAAAAAAACCAAGAAACAAATCACCAAAAGTAATGAAAAAGGAAACGAGATCGAACAAAAAAAAAGTTTTGTAGGTGGTTTGCTACAATACCATAGAAGAAGAATAGTGTGGGCGGGAAATCAATGCGAGGGAGGGAGTGGATTTGTCCTGGAAATGTTCGAATCGGTCCAAGAAAGTATTTCCTTGAGAAATGATGTATCCATCATATTGGACTGTGTGTAGATGGATACCCATCCCACCTATTCATCATTCCAATCTCTCCATCTGTCACTGCGAATGTATGGCTCGGGAGTTTAGAATGGTGCATGGTTTATGGGAGGGCAGGGTTTGGTTTTCGTGATTTGGTTTGGAAGGATTGTAGAGTTAGATTTTTTGTACCTGTGCTGTTATTGTATTGTTTGGATTTTGTACTGTTAGTGAGATTATTGTTGGTGTTATTATGTTGTTAGGGTTTTGTGTTCTTAGTGAGATTGTTGTTATTATTATAGTGTTAGGGTTTTGTATTGCTGATGTTATTATAGTGTTAGAATTTTGTACTATTGGTCTTATTATAATGTTCGTTTCGTACTTTTGGTGAGATACTGCTAGTGTTGTTATATTGTTAGAGTTTTATAATGTTGATATTTTGAATTTTTGGTGTCGTTATAATGTTAGGATTAAGAATTGTTGGTGAAATTGTTTTGTTATTTTGATGTTAGTGGGAGTATAGAGTTAAGACTTTGTATTCTTTGTGAGATTATTATAGTGGTTGTTTTGAGTTTTGTATTGTTGGTGTTATATTGTTAGGATTCTATATTGCTGATGTCATTATAATTTTGAATTTTTGGCGGCGTTATGTTAGGGTTAAGAATTGTTGTTAAAATTATTCTGTTATTTTGATTTTAGTGGGATTATGGAGTTAAGGTTTAGAATTCTTTGTGAGATTATTATTGCTATATTACTGTTAGTGTTTTGTATTGTTAGTGAGATTATTATTGGTGTCAGGGTTTTATGATGATATTAAAATTTTAGGCTTTTGCATTGTTGATGTTCATTATATTACAAGATTTCTTATTGTTAGTGAGGTTATTGTTGGTGTTAGGGTTTTATGATGATGTTATTAAAATTTTAGGCGTTTGCATTGTTGATGTTCATTATATTACAAGATTTCTTATTGTGAGGGAGGTTATTGTTGGTGTTAGGGTTTTATGATGATGTTATTAAAATTTTAGGCGTTTGCATTGTTGATGTTCATTATATTACAAGATTTCTTATTGTTAGGGAGGTTATTGTTGGTGTTAGGGTTTTATGATGATGTTATTAAAATTTTAGGCGTTTGCATTGTTGATGTCCATTATATTACAAGATTTCTTATTGTTAGGGAGGTTATTGTTGGTGTTAGGGTTTTATGATGATGTTATTAAAATTTTAGGCTTTTGCATTGTTGGTGTTATTATAATGTTAATTTTTCGTATTGTTGGTGAGATTATTGTTGGTGTTATTATATTGTTGATATTTCGTATTTTTGGTGTCGTTATAATATTGAGTTAAAATTGTTGAAATTATTGTGTTATTTTGATGTTAGTTTTATTATGCAGTTAAGGTTTTGATTCTTGGAGAGATTATTATTGTTGTTATTATAATGTTAACGTTTCGTATTGTTGGTGGTATTATGGTGTTAGGGTTTTGTATTGTTGGTGGAAGTATCAAGTTAAGAGTTTTGTAATGTTGTTGGGAAGGATGTTTACATTACTTAGTTTGTTGTAAATTTTCCAATTATTAAAAAGAAAAACAGCCCTCCTAATGTAGGCAGATATTTTAAATAAAATTAAATCATTTTGAGTTTTAAATTTTTTTCTATTATAAATATTCAAATATTTTTCTAAGAATTTCTGTTTTATTATAACCAGTATTATAGTCAAAATTCATAATGGTCAGTTAATTTAATTGGTATTTATAAATATATATTATTTCAATTATAGTATTTGATCCATTGCACATCCACTTAATATTTCTAAATTTCATGGACAAAGGACTATTATTGGTTTTATTAGAGTTTGCAATGAAGTGTGTAATGTTCATCAATCTTCATGATCCTTTCAGTTTTATTGTGACCTTTATTAGTCAAAATTCATATTGTCTGTCATACTACTGTGCCCAAAAATTAAGACCATTTTTTTTTTTTTTTTGAAAAACTCTTTATTTATTCATCTAAATGTATTTCGCCGCCTTCAAAGTAATCCCCTCCGGACACAATGCACTTAGGCCAACTTTTTTTCCAATCCTCAATGCATGCTTAAAAGTCATCGGCAGGGATGACCTTCAAAGCTCGCGGCGCTTCACACTGAATCTCATCAATCGACCAAAAAACAATTTTGAATGTTTTGGACGTGAGTTTCGTCGGTTGAGGTGGATGGTCGACCAGACGGCTCTTCGTCTTCAACGCGTTCTCTGCCTTCTTTGAACTGTTTATACCACTTGTAAACATTTCTTTCCGATATAGGAATGCTCACCGAATGCCTTCTGCAACATTCTATACGTTTCCGCAAACAAAATTGAATGCAAGTTCTTTGCACAATTAATTCAGACATTTAAAAAATCGCCGGAATCAGTTTCAGCGTCTCACAAAGCGTAACTCAAACACTAATACATATTTTGACGTGAAATTTCACGTACATGTCAAGGACAATGCCAGCAAGATAAAAATGAAAAAAATATTGAAATTCCATAAGCCCGGGAATTTCAAATTAAAAACTGGTCTTACTTTCTGGACACAACATTATATAAATATGTATTATTGCAACTTTAGACATTTGATCCACTGTGCAACCATTTAACGTTTCTTAGTTAAATGACAAAGACTATTATTGGTTTTATTACAGTTCGTTGAACGTTGCACACTTTTTAACTTTGTTACAATCTTTACGATCCTTTCTTTTTATTTTTCTTAATCTTTTTTTTTTTTGGTCGCTACACAATTTCCTAACAAACAAGCTCTCATAAAAAATCAATGAATATTTTTACATAACAACCAAAGTAGTAGAAAAAACTAGAGTGTAAAAAAAACTGGTTTTCATCCCTTTAATTATCTTTTTCATGATTTGCATAATTCTTCTCTCATCTGTTAATGAAAAATGCACCATCGTCGGCTAGATTTTTTCTTTTTTTTTTTCTTTTAAAAAAAACAACCTTGTTTTTTTTATTTTTATTTTTTGTGATAAAAGTTGTTGAAATGCAGAAATACATAATTGCATTTTGATCGTGTCTGTCTCATTTTATTTTATATGCATATGATTAGTCCGTCAATTACATTTCAGTAAAGCAATTGAGAGCTTTGATATAGATTGAACCACTTTTAAACTGAACAAGTTCCCTTTTTGTACAAATATTCTTCTTTTATACCAAATAAAAAAAAAATTCATCTGAATTTATGCATAAGTAATTATTGAGTCATTTATTATCGTCTCTTATAAGGTTTAAAAGTCACCCTTATTTTTGGCTTTCTCTTATGTGCAACAAAGATTTATAAACTCAGTTTTAATTAGCGATTTATTTATCCTAAAAGTTAAATTTATTAATTTGATTAACTGTTTAGGATTCTTTTAAAATTAAAGCAAATTGAATTGAGTGCTGCTTTTAATTATGAATTAATAATAGATAAAATGATTTTATTAAGACACTAAAAGAATTTTGAAAAGAAAAGGTTAATTTGGTTCACTTCATTAATAATGTAGATTTTTGCATTATTCTATCTTCAAGGATTTCTACATTATCTTTTCTTCTTGGTCCTTAAATTCAATAACTTTGTTTACCACTTCATATTAAGTGGTGTTTCAATTACCAATCATTAGCTTATTAGATAGGTTAACATTGTTTCTTTGTAAAGTAAAAAAAACAAAAACGAAATGCATTGTAGAAGGTACTTGCTTTTTCAGCTGATATATGAATATAATTTCTTTCATATCCGATAATGATATTTTGATTATTTGTAATGTTCCAAGAAATTATATCTAAATTAATTACTTATTGCATCATAAAATAATAGAAAAATACTAATTAGTATATAATGATTGCGCTATCATAAGTATCAAGTGTTCTATAGTACTTCCATGGCATCGGGGTACTACTCTTAAAATTTATTAGATTATATCATCCAATGTAATAAAATGTCATGATTCTTGTTTTGTATTCTTTAGAATTCACGATTATCCCTTTTAATTCATTTCAAGTAAAATAATTTTCCCCCATACGATACGCAAATGTGATGTAGATCCCCCTTATTGTCCTCCTGGAATGTACTTCCCTCCTCTTTCAACGACCCGGACCAAATCAGATTTATATCTACTGGATCTCCGTCACAACAGAAGCTGCCCTCTCCTTCCTACATGAAAACAAACGGGTTCATATACATTGCTGTCGATAAAGTTGGATAAGAAATAATTATATACATATCTATATCGTCGTATATGTATCTGCGTTGCGTGTATATTTATATGCATTGCACACAATACAGATACATATATACCAATGCAGATACCTAAACAAATATTAAATATACACTCAATGCAGATACATAAACAAATATTACATGTACACGCAATGCAGATACATAAACAAATATTACATATACACGCAATGCAGAATTACACATTGCACATACAGAATGCACATACAGTTACATATACACACAATGAAGAAATACATACACATACTACTTTATCCAAACAGTAAGAACCAGTTTTCAATTTAAATTTCCCAGGCATATGGAATTTGAATTTTTTTTCATTTTTAGATTATTGACACTGTCCTTCATACCTGTGTGAAATTTTACGTCAAAATATTAAAGCTCTTTGCTCAATGAATTCAGACATTTCAAAAATCGCCGGAATCAGTTTCAGCGCCTCACAAAACCAAGCGTAACTCAAACAGTAATTAATATTTTGACGTCAAATTTCACACCGATGTCAAGGACAGTTCCAACAACCTAAAAGAAAAAAAAAAAAATGAAATACCCGGGAAATTTAAATTGAAAATTAGTCTTACTTTTTGGACACAATAGTATACCTAGACACGTACAGAAACACAATACATAGATGTATCGAATGCAATATATTTTAAGTCAATTTATTCATAACCGGATGAATTCTGAAGCTGAAGCATCTTAGTAAAAAAAAATAAAAGATTCACCGAACCTGAAGAAATATATCATATTTTCAATTATTTCACATAACCTCTGTCTATCTGTTCTATCCCTATATGGGGTTTCTTGCTGGAGAGGCCCTAAATAAAAAAGAATGCCAAAAAGGCAGCTTTTTATGGAAAACAAGGCCTTACCTTAACGTTTTTATACCACGCCATTACAGCTTAACCCAGCGATTGGAACTACTAACTTTCTCATGATAGGATAAAGGAAATAACGTCTGGGGTTCGATACGGGACGATATTGCCTTTTCTTACGGTTTTACGTTCGAGATGCTATTTTTATGGAGATGGCCGAGAGGTATAGCATTCCTTTTTTGCCCCAGGCACCCGCCGATACAATATTGGGAGACGCAGAAAAAGGGTAAAAAAAAAACTTGGTGGAAAAGAAACCCACCAAGAAAAACATTTCGAGGAGAAAAGGAGGAAAAAAAAAAAAAAAAAAAGCAGTATCGCGATAGCAACGTTTCTTACATGATGTTGTTTTGTGGTCGACTCAGAGGAAAAGAGGAATGAAGGTATAATATCTCTGGTGGGAAATGTATTTTTGTGTTGAACCAGAAAGTAAATTCTATGTTGAATTCTGTATAGTATTGAGGTATGCATTCTTCGAAATATATTGCAATGTGTATATATTATCATTACAGATTACGTGTATCTGGTATTTCGAAGGATGTAATATTGATTAACAAATTTGATCAGTGAATAAATTTTATAGAGGTACATATTTAAGTTACTCGTATATACATATATACATATCTTCGGGTTTTTTAAAAATTTTTTTATCACCATCGACGTCTTTAAATTCTATCTATGTATACCACAGACAGCCTATTGCCCTCTGAGAGTAAAATAAGGATAACTGTAGGGAATATTTAGGGATAACTGCATCACATTTGGTTGTGCTATGGGATAAAATACAGAAAATTCCCATGCCTATCGATACGATACACTTTTTACATACGTTGTCACTTGCCTTCTGGTTTTTAAAACAGTAACTGTTGTGGATACTACAGCCCTTCTGCACGTTAACTACGAACGTTAACACTGGGCTTTTATTTATATTACTTAATTAAGAGTCATTGACACTATTTAAATAGATGGGACTTGGACTAGTCTTAGCTTCTGGACGGTTTGGTTCGTCGCTCTACGGTCACCTTGTGCACACTTTAGGCTAACAGATCAAGACCTACAGTTTAAAGTGGATTCCGAACCACTCACAAACGTCCATGCCACCGCCAGGATTCGAACTTGGGGCCTGTGATAAAGGGCCAGAGCGTTAGCTAGTTGGCCATCAGGTCGCTAGTTTCTGGCCGGAGCTTGATATTTAGATATTTTAATAATTTTAAAGCTGCTTTTTGATAAAATTTGTTATGTACTCGTCTATTTTTGAAGGAATTTACTGTAATGAATGTAATGAAGCCAAGAGATTAATATTGCAACGTCAAATCAAAAGGTTCACTTACATGCATCAGGTCCGACTCATGGCTCAGTGGTAACTGGTGAGCATTATTGCTGATATTCAATCCGCTGGCGGCATTGTTGTCGACATAGTTTCGAAAAAACAAGGAAACTCGATGGCGGTTGTGATGTTCAGCAATTTCCCTTGTTATTCAGACTACTGGTGAGAGTTTTCTGGATTTCCTTCTGGCCCATAAGATACGCCAATGCGGGGTAGTTCCCCATAAAAGCCCTACCGGAAGACACTGCTTCTTCATCGACTAGGACCCAGATCAGATTTTTACCTATGGGTGCTCCATCACAACAGAAGCTGCCTCCTTTCTCACCATCCATGAGTAGACTACTCACGGAGTGTCCATCCTGCGCTGCTGGACACTGAGGATGAGTCACAACAACAACGTGCATCAGGTTTTCCATCGTATACTAAATGATATAAAGTTAATAATTGATATTTTATATTGAAGTATTATTAAGCAGTAATATTTCAAATATTTTCATTGAAACCCCAAAGCATGATTTTTTTTCTTACATCAAACTGTAGCGATATCCGCCGTAAGAACTCTAGCAGCCCAATAAAATTTAGCCCTGGTAAAGTTGTCAGAATTAAAAGTCGTATAATCAAGTGCAGTGCATGCTGTCACATGTAAAAAGTCCATGGCTTCACCTGACGAGTACAGAGGACAGACATCATGAGTGGCTACACCCATACGATGCAAGTGTTTATTAAGGAAATCGTGTCCTGTCGAGAGTCAGAAAACGGGGCAAGTCCATCGGGATGGGTGATGAAACAAGTCTATTCCACGTTTTATCAGTTGAAAGGAGTTTGTTTTAAGGGTCTGTCTATTTTCTTCTTTACCTCAGAATTAAACGGATGAAAGGATAAAGGAAATTTTGGCTGTGGTAACTTGCAACCATTTTTGGCCAAGAGGTCGATCTTTTCATTTCCAGGCACACCGCAATGGCAGGGAATCCGCTGAAATCATCATTAAATAATATACAAAGATCTTATAATTAATTTCTGATTATAATAATGATACTGTCATCAATACTGTCCAATGTTGAATTAATGTATTTTTATTAATTCATTTAACAAAATTATAACAAATTACAGATTCTTTTATCTTAAGTATAATGCACGAGGTAATTATGAAATATGTTGTCCAAGTTGCCACTATCTAGCTTATCATTAATTATGGTTTATTTTAAAACACAAAATGAATCATCATACTTTTTTATTTGTTGTAAATAATTAGTACATAATTTTAACTAGTACTTTAAATTATTAATGGCATTAATAAAGATAGTTAATATTTATATTTTTCTACCAAATATTGAAACTTACGATAAAATTAGTTTTTATATTAATGAATATATGAAAAATTAAATATACAAAAAAATCATATAAAAATATATTAATTTATATATATTTATTAGTCTAACATATTTTGTACCAAGATGTAATATAATCAGTTTTTACTATGTACGGTTGGGATTTTTAAATAAAAATAAAGTACTTTTTTATTTATTATACTGAAAGGGCAGCTAATTGTAATTATCTCTTTAAAACAATAACGGCATTAATAACATTGTTTAATTTTTATATAATAATTCTAATGTATTTCGCACCAAACAATATATTTGATATAATTAGTTTTCTCTTAATATTTGAAAAAAAGTTTGTATACATTGTTAAAAAAGGAGAAAAATGAATATAAAATTTAAAAAATATGCTTGTAATTTACATGCAAAATTTTGGCAAATTTATTTTGTTTCGTTGTATAATAAATTTAACTTGGTAAACAATGTAATGCATATATTTTGTTTTGAAAATATTTATTAGAATATTTTTTTTTCTTTTGTGTTAAAGACATTTAGTGAATACGAATTTTGTTGTGTGAAATTAAAAAAAAAAATTTAAATTATGCATAAAGACAAACTTTTTTAAATAGTGTGTATATATATATTCGGTATTTTAATGTTGGATAGTAAAATGTTGAAATGTTTTCTTTTTTGCAAAGAAAGATACATTGTATCTTTGTAAAAAGTAACAATTAAATGGATTTTTTTGAAAGCAGGCTTTTATTTTTAATGAGTCAAACTTATGAATAAACATAATGCTCCCGCTCTCAGACTGTATATACTATTGGTACCACAGGCTTCAGGTTTCAATCCTAGCGATGGCATGGATGTTTGGGAGTGGTTTGGATTCCAATTTAAACTGTAGGTCCCAGTCTGTTTAGCCCTCGTGTGCACAAGAGGACCGTAGAGCGACAAACTAAACTCAAACAGTATATACCATCAAATATTTGAATACTATTATTTCCGAATGCGGTACATTTGATATCGGATCATTCGCCACTAGAAAAACAAATTTTCAGTAGATTCAGCGTAACCCAGGATGGCTCATTCTGGGTTACGCTGAATCTACCATCTGGGTTACGCTGAACCATCCTTCTAAACAGCATTCATATTTTTTACCACAATTTTGAACAAATACCTCAAAGAATGGTATCTAAAAGGGATTGTTCGTACTTTCCTCCTCAAACCCAATATAAAGACATTCCGTCCTACAGATTTATCGTTCTCTCCCCTGTCTGGATGAGGAAGATTTCATTTCGGTTGTCTTGTGGGGTTTCTAGTTTGAATTACCGATTGGAAAAAATTTGTTGTTCAACAAATAGTTTTGCCCCATTACGTAATGTAGATATGCGTAAAAATTGTCGAGTTTTAACTATCCTTTATAAATATAATACCATAACACTCTATATCAAATAATGCTTCGTAAAATGTAATAGCATTAAAGATCATTTGAGATTGAAAGTATAAACAGGAGATAAAAGGATGCTGTTGCCTTCCAAGAGGACTTTCAGAGGACTGTCCCGCATTTGCGTGTCGTATAGGAGAAAACTTGAAAAATTCCATTCCTTACTATCGATGCAATATTCTTTTAAACACTTTGTCATAAACGACGTTAAATCACCCCGTTTTGAATGCTGCGACAGCAATGAACGCTGACTGTGGATTAGATCCCTAGCCACGATTAGTTGATGCTTTCACTGGATTGGATGGATCCCCCTGGTGGATATTGCAGGGATTTGCAAATTGAGGTAACCTGGTTCGAAACCCGAGAAGACAAATTTAAAGTTACGTTTCTCTTTCGTGAATGAATACGATAAATCTTTAGGCCGTAAAATGTCCTTCCGTTTGTCTAGAAGGAGATGATACAAGCTACCGGATGCCTCTATCTAAAGGTGTGTATTCAGAACTGCGGTGTCAAATTGCGGGGCGGTGTTGATACACCCTGTGTAGCGCTGAATCTGCTGTTCTAGTAGAGAATGGTGTTATATCTCAATATTTGGCATAGTAAACAACATTTATGGGTAATATACAGCAGAACAGCATGTATGGGTAATAACAGACAATTTCAATGCTCAGTATCCAGTTTCACACTACAAAACTCTTTTATTTCATTAACTCAGACATTCTACAACTCTGAAATTCAGATCTAAAACTCAAATTATATCTTATAAAGCCATTTTTTTCATCGAAATTAAACGATAATTAAATTTACAACCTACAAAACAACACTTGCCATGAAACTAATTTTCCATGTGCCTTAGACAAGACAATTTGAATGAGCAACATCCCGATTATATCTATACAAAGTCATGTTTTCATCGAAATTAAGCAATAATTAAATTTATAACCTATAAAACAACACTTGCCATGTAACTAATTGTTCTTGTGCCTTAGACAAGACAATCTAAGCTTTGAAGGAGCAGCATCTATTTAAATGAGCTACATCCAGATTATATCTATGCAAAGTCATTTTTTTCATCGAAATTAAACAACGATTAAATATGCAACTTACAAAACAACACTTGCCATGAAACTAATTTTCCATGTGCCTTAGACAAGACAATTTCAATGTGCAATATCCAGTTTAACTCTGCAAAACTCATATTTCCTTAACTCAGACATGCTACAACTCTCAAATTCAGATTACATCTTATAAAACTATTTTTTTCATTGAAATTAAACAATAATTAAATTTACAACTTACAATGATTGAAACTAATTCTTTCTGTGCCTTAGACAAGACATTTTGAATTAGCAACATCCAGATTATATCTATGCAAAGTCATTTTTTCATCGAAATTAAACAATAATTAAATTTGCAACTTGCAAAACACTTGCCATTAAACTAATTTCCTAATTTTCCAAGACAACTTCAATACGCAACATCCAGTTTCACACTGCAAAACTCTTTTATTTCATTAACACAGAACATTCTACAACCCCCAATCCATAACACCATCCTCCAGTCACCCAAACTCCAACGACTACTTTGCCATGAAAACCACCACGCAGCTTCTAAAAATAACATGCCCTCTCCTTCTCAACCATCCCCTGTACCACTCTCCCTCGGAGCGTGGTGTGGAAGAACTCGAACAATATCGTCTGGCAATTGCTTTCCATCCTTACATATGTCCCGAGGGGGGTGGTTGAGTGGGGGTGGAGGGGGAAGGATGGCTCTGAGAAGGATATTGAAAGTCGTATGCTCTTGAAATTTCATTACTCCTTGTGTCAACATTTGCTCGTGTGCCATTTAATCTATACGAAGTCAGTCTCTCCCTCCCACCAAATACCTGCGATTGTTTAAAGTAAAAGGCGGCCTTTTAAAAGGCCTCCAAGAGCCTAAAAGTTGTATGGGAGGGGATGGGCATTTAACCCCTTTTCGGGTATTATCTTCCCAGGTATTTGGGATGGGTTTGTGTGGGGACTAAAGTAAGTAAGGGGGACTTAGACAGAGACGGTTTCTTTTGAGTACTTTAAGAGTGTTTTGTTTTAGAGAGTCATATTAGCTCAGCGATTCGTAAATGCGATCCTTTATAAAGATTATTTAAATTCAGATCAATATGAATTTCTTCCATGATTGTTCTGTTTCTTCGAAACATTGCAATTAATGGTTTTTGTTTATCGGTCATGTATAGCATATATATATATATATATATATTATCTGGATACTAAATTTACTTATTACATATTGTTGCTGATTATATATAATTTATATAGAATATTTACGAAGTTGTATGGGAGGATCACTGAAAATTAATCATTTAAATATTTTGATATTGTTTTCTTCCTAGTAATAAATTACGTAATAAATAATAGAATCATTGTATAATTTACGGCTTTTTATAGCAACTTTTATGATTTAAAATGTCAAAAAGAATTATTATTTGCATTTAGTAATAATATATATATTACAGTTGGTAACAATTTTAAAGTTAGAACTGGGGCTTGATGGCCGAGTGGTTAGCGCTCGGTACCTCAGTACCTCAGGTTTCGATTTCGAGTCCCGGCGGTACCATGGGTATTTGTAGTGATTCAGAATCCACTTTAAACAGTAGGTCCCGGTCTAACAGGATCGTAGAGCTTTGCGGGTGTATTGTTACTCCGAGACCGTAGTTTACCTTCAAGCTACACGCACCTCCTGAATAGTGCTAAGTGAGTAACGTTGGTGCAGCGCTTGCCTTAAGGCATCCAAGATAACTGTTTAAGTGTTTGCCAGCTGCATTAGAACAAAAAAAATATATATATAGAGGTGATTATAATTAAAGTTCCACTTTCAAAATACTGTAAAAAAAAAGAAACACGCGTCACAATTGAACTGAAGATACTTGAAGAAGGGGGAAACGGTACGGCATCAAAAAAAAAAGTTTAAAACTGTATTAATAGAGGGCTCTGTAAACGTCTAAAAAAAGAAAATTCTATGCCAGTGATATTTTGACTATATGGAGACGTTTCGTCAAAAAAATAAATTAAATTTGTATTGGTTAGCATTTATGCTTTGGGCAGGCACGTTAAATCTGTAAGTCGGAATGCGGATTCGAAGAGTAGGGAAGGTAGATGTGAATCCCCCTAAGGATTCCCTGGAGATTTTCGTTCAAAATTGTGGGTTTTTTTTAGGTGAATGCAATGTTTTATGGACAGCACCCTGATTGACGCTTTATCTGCTACGTCTCGACCATCCTAGAGACGAATGGCCAAAGATTCAAGTCCTCAATTATCGAAAACCATAACATTTATATGCATTGAAATATTTACTTTAGAAAATAGTATATCAAATTTGAATATTAATATTTATAGTGTAGGATATTTTATTCAGAATTATTGTGTTCACCAAAATATTTTTAAAATAATCATTTAAATATTTTTATATTTATTTTTCCAGATAGTCAGCTTCATCATTTGTTGTGGAATCGGCAAATTACGTATAATATTAAAAACTTGTGTAGCAAAGAGTACGATTTACAATGTCAAAATTAAGAGATATTAGTTACAATGAGGAATAATAGTCTCCTAACCATGAATTCTGTATCTCAATATTTTGTAATGAATATTTATCAATATTTTGTAATGAGTACATTAAATCTGTAAGCCAGAATGTTCTGTCATTTTAGTGATGGATGACTTTGGACAAAGTGTGTGGCATTCGGAATAATTGCTCATTCATTTCTTAAAATTAAATTAAATTTGAAAATAATTATAAAAGTGCCATTCTAAAGTAAATAATGCAAGAGGACATTTTAACATGTGAAGAGCTCACTAATTCTGAAGAAAGTTCTGCGAATGAAAAAACTGGATCAATAATTAAAAAGTGATGCAATTAAATATCATCAGATTCTAAAGAGTGATTACAGTTTAATTTGTTCTGCATATATTGTTTGAAACATTTATGTTGTTTGAAAAAAAAAATGCAGATTATTTTCTGTGTGTAAGTAAATCAAGACATTTATCTGCCTGATTTTATTTTTTCTAATACTTAAAAATATTAAATTGGGGTTTTCTTTTTTAAACTTTTTACTCTTTTACCAGGAGTTTAGATAAGTATTACGAAAAAATTCTTAACAGCTATTTTTCAATTAAATAAAAGTGTTATATTTTTTATATCAGAATTTTATAACGCTAGGTGGCGCCAGTAATTTTTATGATTAAGATTAATTACGATTGGAAAAATGCATCACTGCTCTCTTCATGGGGATTCTGGGATTCTTATCGCTTGATTTATTTTTATTTTTTACTTTTAATTATTATCAAAAGTTTTGATTCAGATTGCTTTTAAGTGTATAGTTTTCTTGTTCGTTAACTGAATCTCATATAGATATCTGCTAACAGATCGTTATGATCGTGATGTTTCCCAAATTCTATTTTATTTAAAAAATGCAATATTTGGAAATTGTAAATGTTTAATTATTTCATCTTTACAGAAGCTAAAAAAGATATATTTTGGTCAGGCATGAACATAGCATTAAATCCGTTATGTGTATATATATATACACTGCGTAAAAAAAATAGAAGGACAGTGTTTTTTTGCCAATTAATATCTCTTATTTTCTCCTAACTACCAGATATTTCTGCAGATTTAGTTTAATTACCCCTGTTTTCATTTTAGGCAAAAATTAAACATCTACCACTAATATTAATAATAAAATTAGTATATATAATTTCCGATGCGTAAAAAAAGTAGAAGGACACTTGCTAATATATTTAATTTAGTGAGTTATTCTTTAGTTAAATAGTGATTTTGCACTTTGTTTTAACCTTTTTTGTCAAAAAAATCTAATTTGTTTAAAAATTACGCTGTTTCTCCATTCTCAGAAATGCCTAAAGGATTACCTTTGAACGATTTTCAAAAAGGAAAAATTTTCGCATATCAAAATGATGGTAAAGGTGTCAGAGAGATTGCTGGATTGTTGCAGGTGAGCCCCAATACAGTTTCAAACTTTATCAGAAATCCTTATAAAAATGGAAAGAAAAAGAAGGCTGGTAGACCGATAAAGTTAACAACACGTGATGGAAGAAAACTTGTTCGTGTGCTTAAGAAGAACAAATGAAGTGTTTCAAAGGCAAGAAATCAAGCAGGACTTAATCATGTGACGAAACAAACAGTTTATAACTATATTAAAAGATCTAAAAAATTAATTTTCAAAAAACGGAAACATCATTCTAAGTGGACACAAGCTCACATTGATAACCGTTTAGCGTGGGCTAAGGAACATATGTCCTGGACTACAGAATGGACTTCTGTGATATTTTCCGATGAAAAGAAATTTAACTTAGACGATCCAGACGGATATCAGCACTACTGGCATTGTCTGGGGAATGAAGACGAATACTATTCAACACGACAAATGGGAGGAGGGAGTTTAATGGTTTGGCTGGCTGTTGGATACGGAGGAAGGACAAGTCTGGTTTTCTTAAATGGTAGGCAAAAACATACAGACTACATTCAAGTGCTGAATTCCGAGCTTCTTCCTTGTGGCTCTGACTTGGGAGGTGAAGAGTGGAAGTTTCAGCAAGACGGAGCTTCCATTCACACCGCGACTGGAGTCAAAAATTGGTTCCTAACCAATAATGTGGAGGTTTTACCATGGCCAGCCAAATGTTCTGACCTAAATATAGTGGAAAACATCTTGGCAATGCTAGTTCGTCGAGTTTATGCTGATGGAAGACAATTTGATTCGCTAACTCAGCTTCGAGAAGCATTGAATGACTCGTGGGACAATTTTTGTCAAACAGAAGTTCGATCTCTATACGATTCACATCCAAACAGAATATTTGAAGTTATAAAGGCCAATGGGAAGAACATTCCTTATTAAAATCACTATTTTTTCATTCGTTATAATGCTGTCCTTCTACTTTTTTTACAAAGTTTCAAAAAAGAGAAACTATTTTTGTTGCCATTAATATTTTATATTTGAATATCATAATTCTGATGTTAAAACTGTATTTTTAAAATATTTGTAAAATGTTTCTAATAAAAATTTTTAGTAAAAATAAAATATTTTTCGGTTATTGTTACAAAATCAAGTGTCCTTCTACTTTTTTTACGTAGTGTATATTATGCTCTTGTTTCTTGTAAAGTGAAATTACTATATGTGGAGAATATTTCCCTCGCTTTATAGTAGTGTAATTCACTTTTATAATTTAGCAATGTATGTTATTTATCATTATGTCAGCAATAAATTTTTATAATTTGTCAGCAACATAGTTGTTTAACAATTATGACACCTACATAATGTTTTAATAAATATGTGGGCGACATATTGTTTCAATAATTATGTCAACAACATTTGTTTAATAATTTTATCATCAACAGAATTTTTTGATAATTATGTGAACAGCATAGTTATTGAGCAATTATGACACTAACAGAATTTTTTTAATAATTGTGAACAACATAATGTTTCAAAAATTGTGCAAACAACATAGTTATTGAACAATTATGACACTAGCAGAATTTTTTAATAATTATGTGAACAACAGAATTTTTCAATAATTATATAAGCAACATAATGTTTCAATGATTAAGCGAACAACATGCTTGCTCAATAGTTATGCCCTCAACATTGTTTTTTAATAATTATATCAACAATATATTTTTTAATAATATGCTAAAAACAACGTAATTATTTTCAATCATTATTTCAGCAAACATAATTCTTTAATAATTTTGTCAAGAACATAATTGTTTAATAATTATATCAAAAATATAATTTTTCTATAATATTCTTTTTCCGGAACACTATCTGGTAATCTACGTGAAGGCAACTCATCTAAAATCTGGTTTAACTTTATTCTAAACATCCCTGATCAGCCCAGGTTTAAAGCTGTTGCCCTTTTCAGACTCCTGACGGGCCATGATTATATGGCCAATCATCTTTTTCGTATGAAAATAGCCCAATATGCATGCTCTGCAGTCTTGGAGAGGACATGGATTCATCTCACCTTCCTGTCTGCCCTGCACTTGTTACTGTGTAGGGTCGTTACTGGGAGGCTAGTGCCCTTATGGGCTAAACATGGCACTATGGGATTTCCTTCGATTCTCATGTTCCTTGTGTTCTTTTCCTTTTATTACTTATTGTAGCCTGCCATTGGAAATAAAAAAAAATATATATAATTTTTCTATAATTATATCATCAACATGATTTTTCTTTCTCTTCTAGATTCTTCCGCTGCCTCTGGTGAACACCACATGCCCTGCAGAGCCGCACAGTGCCCACCACCACCAACCCAGCCACGCCCGAATGCCCAGCACTTCTTCCTCATCTCAATCGTCTGCAGCAGCCCTGGGTCGTCTGGTCCAACCACCCCGCGTGCCGCCCCTCACTTCCCCATCCAGCGGTTACAGCGAACACAGCGATCCTTACTTCGCCCTCACCAGCGGCGAGCGGGCACTGATGCTGGCATCTTCCAAGCATTTTCCGCATTCCTTGTCCTTCGGAGGATGCTCCCAACATTCTTTGCTCCAGGGGACGTCCTACAGCTCGCCCTGTGGCAACGCACCCTTTGGGGTCACCCAGCCGTCAGCCGCAGCCTCATTCTTCGCGAGGTATGTGGTGCCACCAAATAGTTTTGTTTTCGCTAAGCAACATTCTAATGTTTTCGCTTACGCTGAAATTAAGCGTGAACTGGAAAATGGCTTATACGGGACTTTGATTTTGAGTTTTCGGAATTTTAAAATTCTCATCAAGAAATGTAATTAATACCAGATTGAACTTATACTTTAATCTAATACTTCATGCAGATATTTAACTTAAAGGGATTATATCATCTTCATTCGTCATCTAAAGGTATTATATCATATTAAAGAGATTATGTCATACCATCTTCCTTCTTCATCTTATGATTTAAGGTTCTGTTATATATCTTGAAGCTCCCGTCTATTTTGAAATTTATGTAATATGTCTGATGATCAATTTGAAATAGATGCGTTATTTTAAAGTACACAAAAATGCTACAGTAATGATTTTTAAGCTTGAATTATTTATTTTCAGTCAGCAAATTACGAATATATTTTTAAAATTCGTGAGATTATTGCAATGTTTCCATCCAATGGCCTGCTGCCTGGTGGCAAAGTGGTTAGCGCTCTGGCCTTTGCTATCCCAGGCTTCAGGTACGAATCCTGGCAGTGGTATGAATGTTTGTGAGTGGTTCGGAGACCACATAAAACTGTAGGTACCGGTCTGTTTAGCCCAAAGTGTGCACAATATGACCGTAGAGCGACAAATGAAATCATGTAATGGCCTACTAATTTTTTTTTTTTTTTTTACTAAGTCATCCAAATTGAAAAAAAAAAAAAAAAAAAAAAATTGTTGAAGATTGAGAATTAAATTGCTCTTTGTTGAATGAATCATCATCATATCAATGGCACAACAGCCCCAGGGTGGACGGAGGCCGTCTGCCTGATGACAGATTTTGATGCAGGAGATGCTTTCTTTTTACAGGATAGGGTTGTCAGTTCTACGTCCAACGGTCATATGAGACTGGGACCTACGGTTTAAAATGGATTCCGAACCATTACAGACAAGAAAATTGTTTAAAAAACTTGTAGTTTTGAAGCGCAAATTGAACTGATGATGATGTCGTATCCACTTGAGATAATGCACTGGAGGAAACCCGAATTCATTTTCTTTGCGGTATCTGGTGTAGGTTAAATGCTGTGTTGTTAGGTTAACTGTTATCTAACCATGAAAAATTTCTATTAAAGCGCATTATTTACGTTGCAAAGGAAGTTTATGATCACGCCATGCCCATTTTCGTAAATACTCTGGAGCAATAAGAAATCACTTTGCATTGCAGGACTAGGTATAGGCTTAATCAGGGATGGCCAACCCGCGGGCCGCATGCGTCCCGCCTTGAACATTTTTCCAACCCGTGAGATTTCACACACTTTTACAAAATATATTTATTTTATAATGGCCAAAAGAGTGAAAACCAATGTATTAAAAAAATGCATTATGTGTGCATCCATATACTCAAAAATTAACTGTCGAAATTATGATAAAAAAATTTACTTTAATTTTAAAATAATATTCTTGCGCAAACAAATATCGCATTAGTAAAATAAATATTCTTGAATGATTAATTTTTTTTATTTCATTTATATTTATATATTTTTTATATTTCATTTTTAGTGTTGTATATTTCCTTACAATGTGCGTTTAGTATCATTATTACTATATTATCTATGTTTACATGTAAGAATAATTGTGAACACAATAATAATAAATCACTGTGTGTGAATTTTTCACTCCAAAAAATGTCCATAGTGGGTCTCATTCTAATATAGGGATATATAATTTTGCATGCGACCTGCGGATTTACGATGCATTTCCAAAGTGGCCCGCAAAATCATTTGGGTTGGCCACCCCTGAAACAAATCCATAATTGAACTTAAAACGAGCATTACAGGAAAATGTGCACCATACTCTCCTCCTCCTTTAAAAGAACGGCAAATATACTTACCTGGTTTGATGAAATTAAGTAGAAAATAATGAAAATTACTGATACCCCTTCCATTTTAACACTTTCTGTGGTTAGATACCGTAAATGGATCAATTTTTATCTAACAACAACTAAATCAAAACATTGAATTCGAACATTAACTGGAAAAAAAATTCTGAATTTATATTCTGTAAAACCACATTACTGTATCATTCAAAGACAAGGCTATGCAGCCTCTAATCCTCTAGAGCCTTTTCGCGAAAGATTATACGATTTGTTCATCATTGGAAAGATATTACTTTCGCTTGGAGGCACACCACTGCCAGCGAATTCGTGGAACTTCTATTTCTTGACACTGAAGCTCCATCGCTTATTAATTTCTGCTGAAATTCATTAATCCTTTTTATTGCTGGGAAAGGGCGGTTTATGAATTAGGTTCGTAATTGAGTTCCATTTTCCTGAATAAAAGTTATTCAGCTATCGCAGAAGATGGGGTTTGGATGCTAAATTAGAGCTTAACTGTGGTTGGAGAATTACAGTACAGTACTAGATATTAGCTAAGTAAAGAGACTAATTATTTTAATTGTAATAAGTCTAAGCATCAAGAAAATTAAAAAAAAAAAAAGTATTTTGTATATTTATACAACGCAAATGAAATTGATGATTCATGATGAATTGATGAGGTACAGAGAAATTAGAGAGACTTATATTAATTTTACCGATGTCTTAATCATCCAAGAGAATTTCTGTTAAAACGCATTTCTTATCTTTGTTTAATTTGGTTTGTCGCTCTACAGTCATTTTCTGCACACTTTGGGCTAATTAGACCGGGACCTACAGTTTAACTTGGATTTCGAACCACTAACACACATTCATACTATCGCCAGCCATGAATCTGAAGCCTGTGGTACCAACAGCCAGAGCGCTAGCTTGTTCTTATCTTTGTACAACGCAAATTGCACAAAATACCTTTATTATGATGCCCTGCCCAACAGAGTTAGAATTAGACTCTTTAAGTACAAAAGGATCACCATTACCTAATCCACTGAACATCTTTATTTCATTGCAAATTAAAACGAGCATTCCAGGAAAAGGTGCTCAGTACAGAATTCACAGAACCTCCTTGAATTCAGCAGCAAATATACTTCCATTACAATAGTTTGATGAAATTAAGTTGGAAATAATAAAAATCACTGATACCCATTCCATTTTTACACTTTCTGTGGTTAGATGCTTGTAAATGGATCAATTTTTATCTAACAGCAAATAAATCGAGAGACTGAGAGAGAATCGAGAGAATCCAAACATATAACTGGAAATGAATTTCTGAATTTATATTCTGTAAAATCACATTGCTGTATCATTTGAAGACAAGGCCACGCGGTCTCTAATCCTCTAGACCCTTTTCGTGAAAGATTATACGATTTGTTCATCATTGGAAAGATATTACTTTCGCTTGGAGGCACACCACTGCCAGCGAATTTGTGGCACTTCTATTTCTTGTCACTGGAATTCCATCGCATGGAGTTTCTAATTTCTGCTGAAATTTACTAATCCTTTTTATTGCTGTGAAAGGGCGGTTTATGAATTAGGTTCGTAATTGAGTTCCATTTTCTTGAATAAAAGTTATCCAGTTATAGCAGAAGATGAGATTTGGATGATAGATTAGAGCTTAACGGTGGTTTGTGAATTATGTATTATTATTATTAATTAAGTCTTCACTGTCATTTCTCGAAAATACTTTTTATTTTTAGTCATATATAAACTAGAGAATATGCGAATTTATTTTTATTTGTTTACTTAAAATCTATTAGGATATGGATAAAAAGATTTCAAAAACGCATTTGCATTTGAATAACTTAAAATTATTAACAGAATAATGGCTTAATTGCTCTTAATTGTTACGAAAATAACTTGATTGTTCTCTATTATCATGTGTGAACATGATGTAGTCCTGGTTAGGGTCCGTGATGTTAACTCCATTTCAAATTTTGGCGGAAAATGATACTTTGGGCCCCCTAATTCTTGAAATGATTCATGAATAACGTTAGTCTTAAGGAATTTTCTGGAGAATTCGGCTTTTGCTTGAAGTGTTTTGTAGTAGGGTTTTGAATCACTTTTCATTTGGAATACTTCATTCTTCCTTTATGACTATAATTTCAAAACTTTGATATATTCTTTTGGATATTGTATGTGATAACGTTTCTTGTAGCATTTGGAATACTTCATTCTTCATTTACGACTAAATTTATCTTATTTTTGTATATTCTTTTAGAGATTCATCAATTCATTCAACAATTTATTCTTCATGAGGCTCTTGATCTATTCAACATTGGCCAAATTCGATAGCCACATGAATATAGCATTCTTGCAGTATTCCAATCAATTGCTTCATATATCTCTTGCATTATTAAACATTGGCATATTACTGAGTTTATACATTCATTCTCGAAAGTTCACACAAGTTGAAATTTGCCGAGTAGATTTCAGTATTTTTTTTTCGGAATTTTTAAACTTTTTTTCGTTGAATTAATAACCATATAGTTTTTTTTCCATATTATGAAGTATATTAATTATTAACTTTTATTATTTTTACCCTATTAGTTTGTTACTGCAGTTACATTTCTTTAAAGCATGAATTTCAAAATTATAAGGATTATTTACTGTTTTTAACGTGTGTTGTCACAACACTGCAATTCTTGTCAAATTTGAGATTTATGGTTCATCATGCTTGAATATATTGGTAAAATTTCTGATTTTTAATTAACGTGACTGCTAGTCATAATTTATATATAGAACAAATAAGTGTAAAAGTGATTATTCAGGATAGGTTAATTAAATTTGGTAACCATGGTAACTGAGTTCGATTACTTAGCTATCAATATAACAATGCGTTGATAAACGTACAGGTAGTTATGTGTTAATTAACTATAATATCTAGCGTAGTATAACCATACTGCTTAAAAGATTCGACATTTTAAATAAAAGTGTAGGTGTATCATCAATATTGATTTGTATTTTTTTAGCAACTTTAAGAAAAAAAACCACAGGAATCTAAAATAAATTTCTTTTTCCACTTTCTTAAATAAAAGTTTTAGAGTCACCACAAGTTACGTTAAAATTCAACCGATAACACGTGGAACATATTTGTTTCATCCCCCATCCCAATGGAGTTGCCCCGTGCAGTTTTTACAGCAAATTTCCGACTCTCGACAGGACATGATTTTCTCAATGAAAACTTGCACCGCATTAGTGTAGCTACTAAAGATGTCTAATTTCATTGGGCTGCTAGAGTTCTTATGGCGGATATCGCAACAGTTTGATGTAGGAGAAAAAAAGAGTTAACAAGATTACAGCAAACAGAACTGGTATTCTTGTTGCCATCTTACCCCATGAGTTGTTCTGTGAGAATTTCCTTTAAACACGCCGTTTTGCTGTGCGAGTATTATCATCTTTTATTGTTTCTATCCCCTAAAGAACTTATTTTTTTACTTCCTTAACGAGGATAACTTCTTTACAAAGTAAAACTGGCATTGATTTCTTTAATACCGGAGAAGTAAACGGTTAGAAATCTTCTCAATTTAGTTCAGATAAATAAATTTTAACAGTATGGGCTATTTTTGGTAACACGTTTTAGAAAATTTCAAGGATTTCAACTTGAAATAAACCAAGTCTCTATGGTCGCAATGCTTTGGTTCCAATAACTTTCATTGCTAGATGCAATTCGTGTTCCAGTAGCAACTAACTAACACTTTTTTGGTTTCAGATAGAAAATAAATCTACAATCTACATAAAACAAACTTCCTGTTTCAACCATTGCATTAAATAAAAGTTTTAGGGCCACCTAAAGTTAACAAGAATACAGCAAACAGAACTCGTATTCTTGTTGACATCTTATTCCATACTTGTTCGGTGGGAATTTCCTTTAAACGCACGATACTCCTGTGCGAGTGTTATAATTTTTTTTTATTGTCTGTCTCCTAAACCATTTCAATGTAGATCCTGGTCTAATTAGCCTAAAGTGTGTAAAAATGATAGTAGAGCGACAAAACAAACCAAACCTAAACCATTTCTTTTCTGCTTTCTTAACGAGACCAAACTTTACAACGTAACAAGTAATATAAAAAAAATGTAAGTTAATTCCTACTTAGATCAACAAAGAAAATTGTTATTTTAGTTACTTTTTATTAAATAATTGCAATTAATATAAATATATATATACATGTGACAGAATCACAATATTGTCAAAATAGGAAATTTCCTTGCAATTTTCCATTTTTCTTTCTATATAGGGTGTTGGATAATTATTTTTGTTTGTTACTATTTATTCGCTTTCTATTTTTTTTTTCGTTTCTGATTTAAGAAGCTGATGGTGATCTATAATTTCTTATTCTAATCCATCTCTTGTAATGCTTCATTATTGCAAGGAACCTTTCCAGTGAGTTTCGAGCAGTCCAGTTCATCAATGAATAGTCCATCTAATGATTTCACACGACTCAAGGCGACATATGCTTGACCTGCTGCGAAGAATTTTCGTCCTAGATATATTGCTGCATAATGTACAGTGCTACCTTGTATCTTATGTACTGCTGGTGCCCATGATAGTATTAATGGTAGCGTTCTTCGTTCAACAGTACCGTAGCTGCGTTTGGCGGGGAATTGCACTGATATTGGCTCGATTCTAATTTAATTAATGAATTACTATTTGAAAAAACTATATCAACATCAAGTGTCATCCACTACAAGTTTAAAAAACTGTATTTGAACTTGAGTGGATGAATAAAAGGTATTTTATTAACAATTGAAAATTTGAACAACATATATAAATATATATAGGGAGAGTGTGAACTAATAGTAGGAATTGAAAAATAGCATTAATTTCTGCAATACAGGAGAAGTAAACGGTTAGAAATCTTCTCTATTTATTTCAGATAAATAAATTTTAACGATATGGACTATTTTCGGTAACACATTTAGAAATTTTTAAGGATTTCAACTTAAAATAAACCAAGTCTCTATGGTCACAATGCTTTGGTTCAAATAGCTTTTATTGTTAGATATAATTCGTGTTCCAGTACCAACTAACTAACACTCTTTTATTTCAGATAGAAAATAAATCTACAATCTACAGTAAATTCAGATAAATAAATTTTAACAGCATGAACTATTTCTAGTAACACATTTTAGAAAATTTCAAGGACTCGTGTTATTAATATCAATGAAGGATTGTCGTTCAATAATTTAAAAAAGCATTATTACTATAGAGAGCATTGTGAGCGTTCAGCATCGTGGCCATAGTTTATTTGAAATAAATTATGGTCTGTATGGTCTCAATGCTTTGGTTCAAATAACTTTTATTGTTAGATGCAATTCGCGTTCCAGTAGCAACTAACTAAAACTTTTTATTTTTAGATAGAACAAAAAAATCTACAATCTACTTAAAACAAACTTCCTGTTCCGACCATTGCATTAAATAAAAGTGTTAGGGCCACCTGAAGTTAACAAGAATACAGCAAGCTGGCTGCAGACTGGAGTATTCTTATTAACACCTTTTTGCCTTAACTTGTTCGGTGGGAATTTCCTTTAAATCCACCAGATTCCTATGGCAGTATTATAATCTTTTATTGCCTCTGTCTCCTAAATAATTTCTTTTCTACTTTCTTAACGAGACCAAACTTATTTACAAAGTAAAAATAACATTAATTTCTTTAATACAGGAGAAGTAAACTGTTAGATATTTTCTCAATTTAATTCAGATAAATAAATTTTAACAGTATGGACTATGTTTGGTTACACATTTAAACATTACGTAACAGTAACATTATTTTTGGTTACACATTTAAACATTACGTAACAGTAACATTATTTTTGGTTACACATTTAAACATTCAGTAACAGTAACATTATTTTTGGTAACATATTTAAATATTAATAACAGCAACATTATTTTTGGTAACACATTTTAAAAAATGTCTGGAACTGTTATTATTAAATCTTTTAAAATCAATGAAATGTTGTCGTTCAACTTGAAATAAACTTAGGTCACAATGCTTTGGTTCAAATAACTTTTATTGTTAGATGCAATTCGAGTTCCAGTAGCAACTAACTAACACTTTTTTGTTTCAGATAGAAAATAAATCTACAATCTACTTAAAACAAACTTCCTGTTTCGACCATTGCATTAAATAAAAGTTTTAGGGCCACCTGGAGTTAACAAGAATACAGCAAGCTGGTTGCAGACTGCAGTATTCTTGTTAACACCTTTTTCCCTTAACTTGTTCGGTGGGAATTTCCTTTAAACCCACCAGATTCTCCTCCTGCGAGTATCGTCATCTTTTATTGCCCCTGTCTCCTAAACCATTTCTTTTCTACTTCCTTAACAAGGTCAAACTTCGTTACAAAGTAAAAGTAAAAAAGTAAAAATAGGGATGGTAAAAGGAAAGAGAAGACATTTTCCCTCCGCGTAAAGGCTGCACCGACTCAAAGAAGAAGAAAAAAAAAGGTGGGGGGGGGGAGAGATCTACAAAGGGAATAGAGGGAGAGACGAAATTGTTGAAGGAGAAGTTGGAAAAGGAGAAAGAAAGAAAAAAAAAAAAAAAAAAAAAAAGGAGCAATTGACTAATTTCGCTCGGTGGCTTTCACTTTTTTAAGTCTTCTATAACTTACCTTTAGAAGTCTTATTATATCAGGAGGAGCAGTGCTGGATGTATTTTGTTTTCGGAATTTGATAGAGATATTGGATTCAAATCGAATTTGCAATGCAGGAGTAGCGTTCCTTATTTTGTGACAGTATTAGGCAATGAGGGTCAAATGGAAACAAACAAACACTTTAACTTAGTAGCTGCATTTTTTTCTACATACTTGGATTGGAAAAATAAATTCAACAAAATTACTCGTAATGATGTAACGTAAATTGTCTATATTTTTGCTGAAACAGTATCATCAAATCACTGAGAAAATCTTGTGCTGACTGTATTGCTGAATTGAGTACTGAATGTATTTTGTTTTCATAATTTGATAGAGATATTGGATTCAAATCGAATTTGAAATGTAGGAGTAGCATCCCTTATTTTGTGACAGTATTATGCGATGGGGTCAAACAGAAACAAACACTTTAACTTAGTAGCTGCAATTTTTACTACACACTTTGATTGCAAAAAAATTCAACAACATTCTTCGTAATGATGCAATGTAAATTATCTATATTTTTGCTGAAACCGTATCATCAAATCATTGAGAAAATCTTGTGCTGAATGTATTTTGTTTTTGGAATATGATAGAGATATTGGATTCAAATCGAATTTGCAATGTAGGTGTAGCATCCCTTATTTTGTGATAGTATTATGCAATGGGGTCAAATGATACCAAACAAACACTTTAACTTAGTAGTAGCATTTTTTTTTTTACACACTTTGATTGTAAAAAAATTCAACAAGATTAATCGTAATGATGTAATGTAAATTATCTATATTTTTGCTGAAACAGTATCATCAAATCCTTGAAAATCTTGTTTATCTTTAAATGCTAAGCTAAAAAATGAATAAAGTTCAACTGGATTTAATCAAAATCGTATTAATATTTTAATACAAAATTTTAACGAAACTTTAATTTTTTTTATTAAGATTAAGAATTGGGGTAATTGTCTTCGTCCAGTAAAGTTAGTTGTTGTGTTGGTGGAAACTTACTTTAAAAAAGGGTTAGATGAAACATTTAGTTGCCACTTAATTTATTGAGTTTCTTAAGACAACACAATACACTTTGTGCATATTATACATCAGAATAAACACATGGAATACGCCTACAAAATCCTGTTGAACAAGTTCTTTTAAGGGTTAGGTACCATTTCACACCGGGCTGCCTCACTAGACTGTGGACTCCATGAAATGAACCCTGTTTTGAAAGAATGGACAATTGAAATTATCCTCAAAACTACAAATCCTGTTAAACAAGTTCTTTTATGGGTTATGTACTATTTCACTCCAGTTTGCTTCACTAGACTGTAGATTCTATCTCTTTGACTCTAATCTAATCTCGTGGTCTCTCTATATATACAAAAACCAATCCCATCGAATGTCCTCCATGAAACCTGTTTTTAAAGAATGGCCAGTTGAAATTGGTCTCTTTAAATCTAAAAAGCTAGTTGAAATCTACAAAGATATGTTAAACAAATTCTTTTAAAGTTTATGTACCATTTCATTCCGGATAGCCACCCTAAACTGTAGACTCTATCTCTCTCTAACTCTAATCTAATGTCTTGGTTTCTTTGTAAGTATATACGAAAACCAATCCCACCGAAAGTCCTCCATGAAACCTCTTTTGCAAAAATGGTCAGTTGAAATTGGTCTTTTCTAGTTCCAATTCCTTGTTTTCTCTCCAAGGAAGATCTGCCTGATTGATCCAGTGTGTCCAAAAAATGTCCTTACAGTTTCCTAGGAATATTCCTCTTTTTCGGTTAATTTATCTGCTATGTAATTCTCATGGGAATGCGTGGTTCTGTTGCCATGAACTGATCTTTACAATGTTCCACCTCAGAACAATCCTAACAACAACAAAATTACGAATTCTTCTAAAATTTCAGACTAATTTATATCTAACAATAAGCTGGTCAAACTGAACTTTAAGCAAAATTTCTTGTTACAATGTTTCATGCATTGATTCTCGCTACACTGTTGTAAATTATCCTTATTTTTTTACTCGAAATTATTGCAGTGTTATCAAAAATTAATTAACTAAGCACAATTGGTGTGTTTCGATTTTCTTCATGCTTCCTTTAACATAAGGGTAATTAACCGGATGCTCTCCTTTGCCTTATTAAAAAAAAATAATTATCGACTCAAAATAGTGGCCGAAGGTTTTGGTTCGGAAGAGTTGAGTTGAAAGAAGGAAATTGCCGCGAAAACTTTGTGTCCTTCTTCGGCGCAATTTATGTTAATTGGATTCATTTTTTTAAAGTCTTCTGTAACTGTGAATTTGGATCGATGTATTTTATGATATTTTTAAGCAAGAGAGGAAAAGAATGTAAGCATTTTATTTATAGTAGCTGTATTTTCTATAGACGTTTAATTAAAAATATAATATAGTATATACTACTGTGCCGAAAACTAAGACCAATTAAAATTTTTTTTCAAAAAATCTTTATTTAGTCTTGAAATTTATTTCATCGCCTTCAAAGTAATCCCTTATGCCAACGTTTTTTCCAATCCACAATCCATGCTAAAAAATCATTGGCTGGGATGGCCTTCAAAGTGCGCAGCGATTCACGTTGAATCTCTTCGGTCGACTCAAAACGGTGCCCCCGAAGTGGTCTTTTGAGCTTAGGGAATAGTCAGAACTTGTACGGTGTGAATACAGTGGTTGTGGAACGATATGGGTTCATTTTTGGCGAAAAAGTCGCAAAGAATCAATGTAGTGTGAACTGGCGCATTCAGTATTTCGGGTAAAAAACGAGATTTGACGCGTTTGAGGCCCAAAATGAAATTGACCGATCCTTTTGAAATTCCATCATCACCAGAAAGGTCTCTAATTGTAAATCGACGGTTTGCAAGCACCCAATCTTTAATTTTTTCGACGTGAGCTTCGTCGGTTAAGGTTCAGAGCTGCTGCCTTCTTTGAACTGTTTTTACCACTTCTAATCATTTCTTTCCGATATAATTTGCTCACCGAATACCTTCTGCAACATTCTATACGTTTCAACACACGAATATTTATTGCACAGACAAAATTTAATGTAAGTTAATTGCTCAATTAATTCAGACATTTCAAAAATCGCCGAAATCACTTTTAGCGTCTCGCAAATCCAAGCGTAACTCAAACACTAATGAATATTTTGACGTCAAATTTCACACAGATGTCAAGGACAGTACCAACAACTTAAAAAAAAAAAAAAATTGAAATTCCATAAGTTCCGGGAATTTTAAATTGAAAATTGGGTTTTCTTTTTGGGGACAGTAGTAGATGACAAAAAAAATAATAATTTGTATAAAATGCATGCAATATTATACTTCCATAACGATTTCAAAAACTTGTTAGTAGAGTGATAGAAATTAAATGTTCATAGGCTAATACCATAATGTTTATTGATTGTAATAAACAATTCAAATGATATTTTTTAAACAACAGCATAACTTAAACATTATTTAAAATGACATTTTAAAAAAAAGACTATTGAAGAATTTTTATTTATTATGGAGTATGAAGAAATAATAATTTCTTATTTTATTTTATTCATACATTGTTATCAATCTTTCTTTGAAATTAATTAAAAGAAAATTTTGGGGGAAGAAAATAGATGTTATTTTTGAGAAATCTTTTTCAATTACTCGTTGTTCTATGCCATAAAATTGAAGCTATAAATTAAGAAACCCTGTTTTAACCATAAAATATTTCATATTTCTTTAAGTTTTGTTTATTCAAATCTTTTTATATTAAACATGGTCAACTGGTATTCCTACCAATAACTTTTTGTTTTTGAGGGGTGGAATCATTGTTTCTGTAAAGAGTTGCTTATTTATTTGTTATCCTGATTAATAGTTGATGCTTTTTTATTTTTCTGAAATTATTTGTTGTGTTTTGGAAGTCATGTATTCAATAAATAAATAAAAAATAATTTTTGAAGACTTATATTTAAAAGTTAAGCCAATATTTTAAAATCAGAAACAATGAACAGAAAATATTTTTTACATAAAAAGAAAAATCTGTCACTGAAAAAAAAAAGTTATCGAAAGAAAAATAGTCAATAGAAAATAGTCCAAAGAATCTGCCATTGGTAAGCATTGTAGAATTTTTCTATTCATAATGTTTTCGTTAGAAAATGTAGTATTATTAGTATTTGTAAATTAATTAGTATTTTTCGTAAAAAAACCATTGGAAGAATATAAAACTTTTTGATTTTCTGTATCTATCTTGTAGTATATTTTAAAGCTATCGTAAACTATAAAATACTATGTAAAGTATAAAAAAATATATAAGAAAAGTAAGTATATTATGAAAATTCCATCTTAGATCATTTTTGAATTAATTTTTATTTACATAATGATATTTTCAGCTTTTCTCTAATTTGCGTCAAATTCTTTTATGCATATATTTTGCAAATTTTTAAAATAAATTTACATTTACCAAATATAAAAAAAAAAAAAAAAAAAAAAAAATCGCTTTTGCGATAAATTTACGTTTCGAAAAAAAAATTATTCTTCTTTTGATTTATTCCTAATAATTAAAATAATTTCCTTTGAATAAATTTTAGTAAACATAAAATATCAATATTATCTTTGAAATATTAAATTTTGAAATGAAAAAAAAAAGTCCAATTAAATTGAATCGAAACTGTATTGATGTTTCCAATTCAAAATTCCAAAGAAACTTTTTTCAAAACTCTACTTCGTAAAGAACGAAGCAGCAACAGAAAAATCCTGCATTCTTCTAAAAATTTCGTCCAAATTATATATTCCGTTATGCTGATAAAAGTTAATGCAAAATTTTTTGTTACAATGTTTCATATGCCAACTCTCTTTACACTCTTAGTGCAAATTCCACATATTTCTACTCGAGACTTATTAGAATATTATTAAAATTTATTAACTGAGCACAACTTCGCGTGTTTCTTCACACTTCCTTTAACATGAGAGTAATTAAGTGCATACGCCCCTCTGTCTAATTAAAAAATTATTATCAATACAAGATAGTGGTCGAAGGTTTGTTTAGGGAGAGCTTAGTTAAAAGAACAAAGCTGCCACGGATATATTTTTATCTTCCTTTGGCTAGATTTATGGTAATTTTATAATTCAAATTTTTGTTTTCGTTCTTAAAAAAAATTTCGTGATGTTCTTTGGGTGTTTTTCACAAAATAAAGAATTTTTGCATAAAATAGAGGTCATTATGATGAGTTTTTTTTATTTTGGTAGAATTTAAGAACTAGTTTTCAATTATTTTATTTTGTGTTATAAATAAATTCACTAAAGATTGAAGTTAAAGATATTTTCAGTTTATTGTCTCTTAAGTTATAAATTACGCCCAAAAATTCTGTGATAATAAATCACAGAAAAATGTTTACAATTTATCGTTATTGTAGAATAAAATACGAAGAGATACATATTATGAAATAGACATAGTAAAATGACTTTAACTGCTGAAATCACTCTCTCTCTCTCTTTTTTTTTTCTTTCCCGAAAATCTTTGGCTTGTTAACATGTAAAATCAACATAATCAAAAGTTGTGAAAAGTTTTGAAGAAAGAAATGTATAAATAAAAATATAGCATATTCAGTTTTCAGCATGTAATTTTTACTTCGCTCGGTTTGCTTATTAACGTTCAGTTTTGACAAACTGCGCTAGAGCTTGTAATTCGACAAGCTGCAGTAGAGCTTGAGTTTGGCAAGTAGCATTAGAACAAGATGCATATGGAACTTGATAAGCTGTTTTAGAGCTTGGAATTTGACAAATCTTATTAGAATTTAGGATTTAGCAAATTGAGTTAGAACTTGGCAAGCTTTGTTGAGGTGATCCGAGCTCTAAAGGGCTTTCAAACAGTATTATAATTTGGAACTTAGCAAGAAATATTAAAACTTGGAATCTTATAAGCTGCATTAGAGCTTGTAATTTGACAAGTTGCATTAGAACTTGCAATTTGACAAGTTACATTAGAGTTTGGATATGGCAAACTGAGTAGAACTTGGAACTTGGCAAGCTGTATTAGAATTTGTAAATTTGCAAGTTGTATTATAGTTTGAGACTTGATAAACTGCTTTAGAACTTGGAATACATCTCATCATATGGATATTTTCTTCACAGACTACATTTAAATACAAAACACTACAATGAAATTTATTTGCATTCTACCAACAAAATGTAGGCAAAGACTGCATTATCCATAATAATACATCCATTATCCATAATACCTGATTTCTGACATAATTAGATATTTATTCTTTTATTTACAATTTTTTTCCATTTTTTAAACAATTGCTTAAGAAATTAAGCAATGCTTTTATGTTAAGCATTATCAAAAATAATCCAAGCACTCCCGTATTTAATTAAACACGATATCCTTTTTTAAGATATGGCTATATTTACTTTAAAAAATTACAATTTCCCGTTTTTGATAGTTCTTAAAGAAATGTGCTTATACCTGATACAAAAACCTGATTCCATTTTTATTTTACAAGATGATGACCAATATGTTTATTTATTTTTTTAATTTTGGTACCTGTGATAAAAAAGAAATTCACTGTTTCGTAATGATAATCTCATTTGCGAGAAGGACAACTAGTCTAAAAAACGGCGTTGCAGCGATATTTCTCATCGATTCACACTTCAACTGCATCTTTATGTTTCTTTCATCCATTCTTCCTGCACCCACTACAAAACCCCAACACATCTATCCACGCGAACTTACCCAAAGAAAAATGCTGACTGCCCACAAAAGTAGCCTTTTTCTTTCACAAAGGGCAAACTACACAACAAATTTATATTTTGGGGGGCATCGGTTTCTTTTTCTTCTCAAAGGGAACTGCCAATCGAGTTATTTAAGAGAAGTGCTATTGGACAGAATTCGAGTGTCCTTCTCAATTGGCCGGTGTCCTTTTATTTACGGCAGCAGTCTATTTCCACCAATATTTTTTGCCGATCCTTTCTTGTTTGCTGGACCTGACGGGTTTTCACTTTTAGGAAAAGGGGTTTTGTTTGGAGTAAGGGATTCGGATTTCCGGTTTTCGAATTGTGAAGATACTGGACTCATGAAAGCGAAGTAGATGTTTTTGGAATCAGTTTTGAGGAAACATTTATTCGGATAAGTCAGAAGAGAGATGAAATTGGATACTTAAAAAAGTAGCAAATGTTTGTCTCGTTACCTATTCGTTGAGGGGTCAAAGTAGATGAAGGTTTCATTCCTTGTGGCTGTTGGTGTTGAAATTACTATTTCTATTTCAGTCACTATACTCAGAAGACTTGGCAATGCCTAATTGGGAGGGCATTGACAGGCGTATTGCCAAGAACAGTAAAGAATTGTTGTAATCACTATTTTCAGAAGATCATTTAGTAATTGTGACAGCATTGGTGCATATATAAGTCAGAAGTATACGAATCACTATTTTCTGAAGGTCTGTAAGTAATTGTAACGTATTGACAGATGTATTGCAAAGTATATTTAAATAAGAAGTATTGGTATCACTATTATCAGAAGATCTTTTAGGAATTGTGACAGCAGTAAGAGATGTATTGCAAAATATATTTTAAATAAAAAGTGTTAAAATGACTATTTTCAGTAGATCTTGTAGATAATTGTGACAGCATTGAAAAATGTATCGCAACGTAAAAAGTATTGGTAACATTATTTTCAGAAGATCGCTTAGTAATTGTGGGCAACTGCATCTTTATGTTTCTTCAATCCATTCTTCCTGCACCCACTACAAAACCCCAACACATCCACACGAACCAACCCAAACCCAACAGAAGAAGAATAAAAATGCTGACTGGCCACAAAAGTAGCCTTTTCTTTCATAAAGGGCAAACTAGACAACAAATTTATATTTTCGGGGGGCATCGGTTTCTTTTTCTCCTCAAAGGGAACTGCCAATCGAGTTATTTAAGAGAAGTGCTATTGGACAGAATTCGAGTGTCCTTCTCAATTGGCCGGTGTCCTTTTATTTACGGCAGAGTCTATTTCCCCCAATATTTTTTGTCCTTCCGGCATCGTTTCCTGTTTGCTGGACCTGACGGGTTTTTCACTTTTTGGAAAAGGAGTTTGTTTGGAGTAAGGGATTCGGGTTTCCGGTTTTTGGAATTGTGAAGATGCTGGATTCATGAAAGCGAAATAGATGTTTTGGGAATCAGTTTTGAGGAATATTTTTCGTTTCACAGAAGGAAGAAGTGGATTGTAATTTGATACTTAAAAAAATAGTGAATGTTTGATTCGTTACCTATTTGTTGGATGCCTAGGGTGGATGAAGGGCTGATTCCTGGTGGTTGTTGGTTTTGAAATCACTATTTTCAGAAACTAGTAGGACCTGGCAGTAATTGTCATGAAAATGACAGGCATATTGCAAATCAAAGTAGTACAGAAAGTATTGAAGTGTTGAAATAACTATTTTCAGAAGATCTTTTAGAAATTGTGACAGCAATGACAAATGTATTGCAAAATATATAAGTAAGAAGTGCTGGAATGACTATTTTCAGAAGATCTTTTAGTAATTGTGACAGCATTGATAGATGTATTGCAAAGTAAGATGTATTGGTAACATTACTTTAAGAACGACTTTTAGTAATTGTGGGCAACTGCATCTTTATATTTCGTTGATCCATTCTTTCTGCACCCACTACAAAACCTCAACACATCCACGCGAACCAACCCAAACAGAACAAAGAAGAAGAAAAATGCTGACTGCCCACAAAAGTAGCCTTTTCTTTCACAAAGGCCAAACTACACAACAAATTTAAATTTTCGGGGGTCATCGGTTTCTTTTTCTCCTCAAAGGGAACTGCCAATCGAGTTATTTAAGAGAAGTGCTATTGGACAGAATTCGAGTGTCCTTCTCAATTGGCCGGTGTCCTTTTATTTACGGCAGCAGTCTATTTCCACCAATATTTTTTGCCGTTCCTTTCTTGTTTGCTGGACCTGACGGGTTTTCACTTTTAGGAAAAGGGGTTTTGTTTGGAGTAAGGGATTCGGATTTCCGGTTTTCGAATTGTGAAGATGCTGGACTCATGAAAGCGAAGTAGATGTTTTTGGAATCAGTTTTGAGGAAACTTTTATTCGGATAAGTCAGAAGTGAGATGAAATTGGATACTTAAAAAAGTAGCAAATGTTGGTTCGTTACCTATTCATTGAGGGGTCAAAGTAGATGAAGGTTTCATTCCTTGTGGCAGTTGGTGTTGAAATTATTATTTCTATTTCAGTCACTATATTCAGAAGACTTGGCAATGCCTAATTGTGAGGGCATTGACAGGCGTATTGCCAAGAACAGTAAAGAAGTGTTGTAATCACTATTTTCAGAAGATCATTTAATAATTGTGACAGCATTTGCGCATATTTAAGTAAGAAGTATACGAATCACTATTTTCAGATGATCTTTAAGTAATTGTAACGTCATTGACAGATGTATTGCAAAATATATTTAAATAAGAAGTATTGGTTTCACTATTATCAGAAGATCTCTTAGGAATTGTGACAGCAGTGACAGATGTATTGCAAAATATATTTTATATAAAAAGTGTTGGAATGACTATTTTCAGTAGATATTGTAGATAATTCTGACAGCATTGAAAGATATATCGCAAAGTAAGAAGTATTGGTAACATTATTTTCAGAAGATAGCTTAGTAATTGTGGGCAACTGCATCTTTATGTGTCTTCCATCCATTCTTCCTGCACCCACTACAAAACCCCAACACATCCACGCGAACCAACCCAAACCCAACAAAAGATGAAAAATGCAGACTGTCCACAAAAGTAGCTTTTTCTTTCACAAAGGGCAAACAAATTTATATTTTCGGGGGGCATCGGTTTCTTTTTCTCCTAAAAGGGAACTGCCAATCCAGTTATTTAAGAGAAGTGCTATTGGACAGAATTCGAGTGTCCTTCACAATTGGCCGGTGTCCTTTTATTTACGGCAGAGTCTATTTCCACCAATATTTTCTGTCGTTCTGGTAGCCTTTCCTGTTTGGCTGGAGCTGACGGGTTTTTCACTTTTCGGAAAAGGGGTTTTGTTTGGAGTAAGGGATTGGGATTTCCGGTTTTTGGAATTGTGAAGATGCTGGACTCATGAAAGCGAAAATAGAAGTTTTTGGAATCAGTTTTGAGGAATATTTTTTGTTTCCGCAGAAGTCGGAAGTGGGAGAAATTGGATACTGAAACAAGTAGCAAATGTTTGGTTCGTTACCTATTCGTTGGCCGACCAGAGTGGATGGAAGTTTGATTCCTGGTGGTTGTTGATGTTGAAATCACTATTTTCAGAAACTTGAAGAACTGGCAGTAATTGTGAGGATATTGACTGATGTATTACTAAGTACACTAAAGAAGTGGTGGAATCACTATTTTCAAAAGATCTTTTAGAAATTGTGACAGCATTGGCGCATATTTAGGTAAGAAATACACGAATCGCTATTTTCAGAAGATCTTGCAGATAATTGTGACAGCATTGGCGCATATTTAGGTAAGAAATACACGAATCGCTATTTTCAGAAGATCTTGCAGATAATTGTGACAGCATTGACAGATATATTGCAAAGTATATTTAAGTAAGAGGTATTCAATCACTATTTTCAGAAGATCTTTTAGAAATTGTGATAGCATTTGCGCATATTTAAGTAAGAAGTATACAAATCACTTTTTTCATACGGTCTGAAATAATTGAATATCTTTTCAGAAGATCTTATAAATAATTGTGACAACTTTGACAGATTTATTGCAACTTAAATTTATATAAGAGGCATTGGAACCACTATTTTCAGAAGTTTTTTTCGTAATTATGAAAGTATTGACTGATATTTTAGTAAAAATATTGGAATAACTATAGTTAGAAGATTTTGTAATAATTGCGACAGCATTGATAGATGTATTGTAAAGTAGGTGTAAGAAAGAAGTATTGGTATCAATTTTTTCAGAAGATCTGGTAGGTCTGGCGATAGCATTGAGAGATGTATTGAAAAATATATTTTTAGTAATAAGTGTTGAAATCACTACTTTCAGAATATATTTTAGTAATTGTGACAGCATTAATACATATTTTAAGTAAGAAGTATTGGAATCAATATTTTCAGAAGATCTTTAAGTAATTGTGACAACATTGACCTATCTATGTAATATTATCTATAACTAATCACAATCACCTAGCCAAACTATCAATTAACCTAAACTATCTAATTTTATCTTCGTTCATGACCAAAGAAATTAAACTAAAATATCGTACAGAATTTTAAATAGGAGCTTTATATGATTCAGATTTTATATAAAAGACTATGAAAGAAGCCAGGCTTAGATTTCATATACAGTTTATAAGTCTAGGTGAAAATATGTATTATTTGTCTCATTTTGAATAAGCTGAAAGGTTACGTGTTTAATTATTCGTGTAAATAAATAATTTTTTGTAGGTATAAATATCAATTATCAATGCCATATATCTTAAATTTTGTATACTTTGTTAACACTAATGCATTACTCTCTATATATACTGTTCATTTATTTGTAGATGAACTAGAAATTAATGTAGCCTATGTAAACTACATGTTTGGTATTCATCCTAATCAATAAATATGGGCAGGAATTTGTAAAATAATTTGTTATCAATGCCATTATTTAAATTTTTCCATTTTTATTGCAGCCCTTTACTTGTTATCAATGCCATTTTATGTATGCCACTATTATTTTTTTATACTCTTCACATTGATACCAAAGAAATTAAACTAAAATATCGTACCGAATTTTAAATATGAGCTTGAATATGATTGAGATTTTATATAATAGAACTATTAAAGGAACCATGGCTCACATTTCATATACAGAACCATTTGTAATTCCAGGTGAAAATACGTATTTTTTGTTTTCTTCTGAATAATCTAAAAGGGTAATAATTATTCAGGTGAATAAATAATTTTTGGCAGGTATAAATATTAGTGTTATCAATGCCATATATCTTAAGTTTTTATGTTAACATTAACGCCTGTCTGTGTTTTAGAAATAAAAAAAAATCGTATAATTATTCTCAAACCGAAACTATTCAATTTTATTTTTGCTCATATAAAAAAAAAAAAAAAAAAAAGAAATTGTACATTAAAATCTCGTACCAAATGTTAAGGATCATGTTTAATATCAACAAGATTATGGGTACTAGACTTCAAAAGAAACCTCAGCTTACATTTTATATACAGAACAGTTAGCTAGTCGAGGTGCAAATATGTATTATTCATTTATTTCTGAACCGACTAAAGGCTTAACATCTTTGGTTATTCATCTTAATCAATAACTCTTGACAAGTCTATTTAAATATTATTCTTATCCCTATCATTTTTTTAAAAGATCTATACTTTGTTTCCTGCTGAAGTCTTAGTCAGTTTCCTTTGACTAACTTGGTTCCCTGAAGAAGGAAGAAAAAAAAATTCTTTTCACAAAAATCTGGTAATTTATTACCAACCAAACAACTACTCCACTTTATCTTCTCACATCACCTAAAGAAAGCAAACTAAAACACCATGCAAAATCCCTTTTTAACAACCAAGATTTTAAATAAATAGGTTTCCAAGAAGGCCACGGCTTACAATTCCTCTTTTAATGTGGTGTACTGAGTGCGCCATCCCCTCCACCTACCTCTTGACGAAGATTTAACTGGAAGTGAGTCTCATCCATCAAGTAAGACAGCCAAAGGCTCGGTCCACTCCAAAATCCATTAATATCCACGGGTCCATGACTGCATTTTTATATATAGATATATTTGCGAGGAGGTTATTTTCTGGAGGCAGGGTCAGAAGACGATACTGAGGAGCGTTTATACAGTCATAAAGTATAGGTAAGCAGTCCGTTGTGATGCGGGGAGCAATCGCTTATGCGATTCCAGAAGTCTTTGGAGTTGCAGTTGCTGCCACACCTGGAGGAGAAAGAATGGAGTTTTTATGATGAAGATGCATTGGGATTGGATGTTGCGTGAAATGGATGCTGGACTTGACTCTTGCTGGAGGGTTTATGAAGAGGGGAATACTGCAACTAGGGGGTTCTCTTTATCGGTGGAGCATGGACTTTGTGACCACATTTCACAGATACACAACTTAAAATGATTAAACAAAAAACAATGATGAACACAGATTTATGTCATTGAATAATTCAAATACACACACACATATATAAAAAATCTTAAAAAGAGTTACATTATATTTTCAGTTTTTCTTTATGTTTGGAGTAGGAATTTTGTGACCAGTTTTCATAATAGTTTTTTGAACCTGTTATCACTACTTATAATAATTAACCAAAAACCAACGATCCCAAATTTATGTTTAAAATTACTTCATTTAATAATTCAAATACTTTTTTATATGTATTTGAATTATTAAATGAAGTAATCTTGCAACATAATATATTTTCTGCTCTATGGCTTTTGTCAAATCTTAAAACGAATTACATTACAATTTTAGTGAGTTCTCTATATGGTTGGAGTATGGACTTTGCGACCACATTTCATATATACACTACTTAAGGTAATTAAAGAAAAAGCAATGATGATCACAAATTTATGTTAAGGTTTATTTCTAAAAAGCTATTACTCATGTTGCAAGGGTATATTCAATGGAAATATCTATAATATTAAATTTTCTATGTTTAGAGAAAATAAATTCATAGAGAAAAATTCGAGAGCGAGAAAATAAATTCATATAGAGAAAATAAATTCGAAAGAGAGAAATTAAATTTATATAGAGAAAATAATTTCATTTAGAGAAAAGAAATTCGAGAGAGAAAAAATAAATTCATATAGAGAAAATAAATTAATTTAGAGAAAAGAAATTCGAGAGAGAGAAAATAAATTCATATAGAGAACATAAATTCATATATAGAAAAGAAATTCGAGAGAAAGAAATTAAATTCATTTAGAGAAAATGAATTCATTTAGAGAAAATAATTTCATAGAGAAAAGAAATTCGAGAGAGAGAAATTAAATTCATTTAGAAAAAATAAATTCACAAATGTATTGTTTGTTTAGCTTATTCATGTTGTTCAAATGTTTTTGCTTCTGTAATTAATAAACATTATGCAGACAAAATTATTGTTATCCGAAATCATTTTCATTTAGCTATTATTCCAACCTTTATTTATTTCACATGACTTCATTTAAGAGAATAAAATTAATTCATTATTAAGATTTTATTTTGTTAAGCAATAAATCTCGATTTCCAATTTGAACTTCTCCACTTAATTAAAATTTTCACTAAATGATGAAAGCCAGAGGAAACAATGAGATGTCCGAGTTATCTATAACAAATGACTAATTAATATCCTCATCTAGTGGTTTCAACATTCATATCAAGATGAATTATTATACAAAAGGATCATTCAAATAAATCAGTTTATTACATTAATGAATTCCTGGACCACAGAATACCTCTATTCGCTTTAAAGTCATAATGGGTGACAATGGAAAATGATATGTGCAGATATTCGCTGTTTCCATTATTCTAAAATTCAGTTCTGTTTATAAATAGCCAGGTTTTATAAAATTTAATAAACAAATTAAATGTTCGTATTTTTTGATTTCTTGCTATAACATTTCTTTGAATAAAATACAATAGTTGATTATTTTTCTCTGAAAACATTTTCCAGAAGCTTCAATTTTTATCGAGAATAAAATTTATAATTTAGGACTGAAAATCTTTTGGAAAATAATAAATCTTAATTTTCAATTTGAAACATGTCCGCATATTAAAAACATATAATTGAACTGATTAAACTATAGGTATGAATTGCACTCTCAACTAAGTACAAGAGAAAAAAAAAGAGGTGCAAATTACGTTATAGACGTCCAGTAGCTTACTTAACTTTATACCATAAATGTGTCCTGTACCGTTCTATAACGGATTTTCGAATTATTTGAACATTTCGAATTCTATAACGAATTTTCTTTTGAACCGTTCTTCCTCTAGTAGGACGAATTATTTCTTCTTTTTTTTTATGTTTAATATCCCACGAAAACCTACGAATTTATTGAAATGTTTATATTGATAGTACTAAATTTACATGAATAATTTAAAAAAACGATGAATAATGAATTTATTTCATGAATTTATTTACATTGAAAATCGACATCCAAAAACTTACTTAACTTTATACCATAAATGTGTCTTGAACCGTTCTATAACAAATTTTCGAATTTTTTTTGAACCGTTCTATGCGAATTTTCACTTGAACCTGTCTTCCCTTACGTGAACGAATTATTATCTTTCTTTCTATATATTTGTACAATTTTTAGATTTTAACTTATAGAATACGTAGAATTTATTATTATATATATATATATATATACATAGTACCAAATTTACATTGAAAATCTAGAATACTTACACATATAAAGCTACATAGTTTCACTTTGTAGACATTTCTTCGTCTACAAAATGAAACATTATTCATTGGAGTCTTTCATTTTTAACAAGAAATAAAATTCATAATTCATGACTAGCAAACTGTTTTGTAAAACAATAAATTATAAAGTCTAACTTGATCGAAATCTATAACTGGTGAAGAGTTGGTTTAAAGTTAAGTTTGGTTTTATCTTTCAACTAGGTAGAAAGGAAAAATAAAAGAAGAGATACCAGTTTGGCTATTGACATCCAGTAATTTACTTAACTTTATACCATAAATGTGTCTTGAACTGCTGTATAACGAATCTTCGAATGCATTTTTAACCGTTCTATAAGAATTTCATAACGAATTACCTCTTGAACACGTCTTCCTCAAGTTGGAAGAATTATCTGACCTTCTTTCATATATTTTTATTACTTTTCGAAAACTTCAGAATTTATTTAAATGTATATATTGAGAGTACCAAGTTTACATGATAAAATACTATAAAAAAACTATAATGATTACTATAAAAAAACATAAATGACAAATTTATGTTCGTGAATTTATTTACATTGAAAATTTAGAATGATTACACATATAAAAGAACTTAATGGTTCACTTTGTAGACTTTTCTCTGTCTACATCATTCATTGGAAGTCTTAAAATAAATTTTTAACGAGAAATAAAATTCATTAATTCATGACTTAACAAACTGTTTTGTAAAACTATAAATTCTAATTTCTAACTTGATCGAAATCACATATGGTGAAAAAGTAGATTTAAACTGGTACCATTCAATTTGGTAGAAGGAAAAAAAAAGAAATACGAGTTAGTCTAACGACATCCAGTAGACCATTTAACTTTATACCATAAATGTGTCTTGAACCGTTCTATAACAAATTTTCGAATCTTTTTTGAACCGTTCTATACGAATTCCATAATGAATTATTTCTTGAACAGTTCTTCCTTTAGTTGGCAGAATTATCGCTCCTTATTTCATATACTTTTATTACTTTTCGAAAATTTACGAATTTATTTAAATGTACATATTAATAATACCAAGTTTGCATGATTCTATAAAAAAAAATAACCATGAATGATAAATTTATGTTCATGAATTGAAAATCTAGAATGGTTACACAGATAAAACAACTTAATGTTTCACTTTGTAGACTTTTCTTCGTTTTCAAAGTGAAACATTATTCATTGGAAAGTCTTAAAATAAATTTTTAACGAAAAATGAAATTCATAATTCATGACTTAGCAAACTGTTTTGTAAAAGAATAAATTCCAATTTCCAAGTTGAAACGTGGCATGATCGAAACCTATAACAAATGATGAAAGGGTTGGTTTTAAACTGTAGGTACCTCTCATCTATGCAGTAGGAAGAAGAAAGAAAAAAAAAAGTAGAAGAGATACGAGTTTAGGCTATCGACATCCAGTAGCTTACTTAACTTTACACCACAAATGTGTCTTGAAGTTTGCTCTATAACGAATTTTCGAATGTTTTTCTAACCGTTCTATACGAATTTTCTCTTGAACCGTTCTGTACGAATTATATAACGAATTTTCTCTCGAACTGTTTACGAATTATATAACGAATTTTCTCTTGAACTGTTCTTTCTCTAGTTGTACGAATTATTTTTCTTTCTTTATATATATTTATATAGTTTATTACTTTTCGAAAACTTATGAACTTATTTAATGCATATATATTGATTGTACCAAATATACATGAATACTTTAAAAACATAAATGAAAAATTTATGTTCGTAGATTTATTCACAATGAAAATCTACAATTATTACACACATAAAACTTCACTTTTCTCCATCTACAAAGTGAAACATTATTCATTGGAAGTCTCAAAATAAATTTTTAACGAGAAATGAAATTCATAATTCATGACTTAGCAAACTGTTTTGTAAAACAATAAATTCCAATTTCCTAGTTGAAACGTGACATGATCGAAACCTATAACAAATGATGAAAGGGTAGGTTTTAAACTGTAGGTACCTCTCATCTATGCAGTAGAAAGGGAAAAAAAGAAAAGTAGAAGAGATACGAGTTTAGGCTATCGACATCCAGTAGCTGCAACATCCATATTATGACAAATTACTGCAAAAATGATCATTTAAATAAATTACTTAACGTTTATACCATTAATGCCTTTCTGAACAGTTGTTGGCAGAAGAACCTTTGCATCTCTTAAAATCCCCATTGGCAGGGAAAGAGGATGGCGTCACCCCTTATAAAGAAAAATAGTTTTTGATAAATGGCAGAACCCCTTCTGAGGCTCAGTAGGAGTTATCGTCTTGTTTTATGGAAGGGCTATTTATTGGAAAAATGGCTGTTAGAATTTCAGCAGGCTGTGGAATATCTTCCCCGTTTCGCCCATCGTGAATTATGATGCCTAGGAAAGTTCTAAAAAGGGTTGGCTTTTCCTTTTTTTTTTTTATCTGTGTTGGTTTTGTTATTGTTTCTTTCTTCTTTATTTTAGAACATGACTCCTCGGAAGGAGTTTTTTTTCCAGAGTAGGGGTTGCTTGTGATTGTTGTAGTGTTTAGGGGTGTTGGATTAGGATATGAATATAGATATCTTTGGGGGATTATGACAGATGTGCCTTTCTTTTTTGTGTGTGTGTGTGTGTGAAATTTTTATGTAAAAAAAGAATTCAATTTTAGGGTAGGACTAAATAAAGTGGATAATATATGATGCGAGAAAATAAATTCAATATACGAAAGGCAAAACTCGACAGAAAATTCTCGTGACTTTTTAAAAAAAAATCTCGTGTTTTTTTAAAAATTCTTGTGTGTATTTTAAAAATTCTCAAAGTTTTTAAAAAATTCTCTTGTCTGTCTTAAAAATTCTTGTGGTTATTTTTAAAAATTGTCGTGTCTTTTTTTAAAATTCTTGTGTCTGTTTTAAAAATTCTTGAATCTTGTTTAAAAAATTCTCGTATGGATTAAAGTATGTTATTTTCAACAACATTAGTACACTTCAGAAATAATTAAAATGTACTCGTATTTAAAAAAAAACCCGCATTTTATGCCAGCAAATTATCATATATTATGGAAATTCCGAAAATATTTTATTATTTGTAGTTGTGGGATATGAAAATAAATTCAATATGCGAAGCAAAACCTGACAGAAAATTCACGCATCTTATTTAGAAATTCTTGTGCCTTTTTTAAAATTTCTCGTGATTTTTTTAAAAAAATTGTATTTTATTTAAAAAAATTTGTCTCTTTTTTTAAAAATTCTCGTGACTTTTTAAAAAGTTCTCGTAAGGATTAAATTATGTTGTTTTCAACAATATTGGCACATTTGAGACATAATTAAAATGTACTCCCATTAAAAAAAAAACACATTTTATGCCAGCAAATTACCATAAATTATGGAAATTCCAGAAAAATTTATTATTTGTAGTTATTGGAAATGAAGGAAAAGGGAATTATAGATTTCATTAAATGATGAATTTAAATATCTGAAATCACTAAAAGTAAATCAATAAATGTAAAATATAATATATACAACCTAAATTGTTTGATACTGTGATAAAAAAAATTATAAATATCAATTTTATGTAACTATGATTTAGTAAATATTGTGCGTGTTTATTTTTAGCGTTAAATCATAATGTAGTAATGCCTTCAAAACAAGTGAAATATTAAGAAATAATTCCCGCACATATTTGCAATATTTTGATAAAAAATATCTCTAAAAAAAATAAAGCGTTATATAAATTTCTAAATTCAAAAAATATCTGATGATATAAATTTCTCTATAAAAAAAATTTAAATCTCCGTTTTAATGAAGCTTTTCATAAAGACGACACTTATGTGATGTTTAATATCTTAAATAATATATAACAGATATCTATATAAAATACCATATAATAAAAATATATGTATTGTTATAATATTTACAATATAATAAATATATATATATATATAATAACAACTAGGATGGAATAATAGCAATAGCCAACAATAAAATAACAAAAGACTGACGGAGAGTGTGCTGGATGCTGAATTTTAAAGTCCAGTTCTAAAATCGATAACGAATGCAAATCGAGAATGCCCCTCTTTGTTGGCCACAGGCTTCAGGTTCGAATCCTGGTGGTGGCATGGACGTTTGTTAGTGGTTCGGAATCCACGTTAAACTACTCCCGGTCTAATTGCCCCAAAGTTTGCACAAAATGACCGTAGAGCAACGAACAAAATTTCTTTGTTGGCGGAAACAGTCTGGATAAATTTATAGGCTGGAATGCCTTTCCATTTTGTTGAAAAAGGAAGAGAGGATGATGGGATTACCTTAAATGTGTTCGTTTCAACTTGTGCAGTATAGAAATGATGTTCCCTAGATAGCTTTGATTCTGCTATAACTCTGCCTTTTACCCCGCGAATTTTTTAAATGCATTGTACATTTGAATAAATTACTTCAATGGATGTTAAACATTTCAGGATTCCTGACATATGTCTAAGTAATAACTCTCTCATTTAGCTCATTTACAGAATTTACTGTCACCATATCTCATTTTCTCATAACAGCGTTTCGTCTTTTATATAATCAATGACTTAACCCTGTAATCTTTTCTTTTCCCTGCTGTCTGCAAACCAAAACAGTTTTATTGATTTGTTCTGCACACTCTGTGCGATTGCCAATCATCCAACAGCTTTCGCCTTACGCAGTGCTCGATTTTACCGCTGCCTTCCGAAATGTACGCCAATTCTTTATATCCCCTGCAAGTTAATACAATGGTAAAACGGTTCTTCATTATTGATTTATCTGCCGATTTCATTTGCCTTTTCAACTACACCTTGCCACAACCTTTGGGTTGGCACATATATACAGGGTGATTATAATTAAAGTTCCACTTTCAAAATGCTGTAAAAAAGAACTACGCATCGCAATGAGTTCAAATTTCAACTGAAACTACTCCTGAAACCCGTGGTACAGAGAGATGGCCACTGGGCCATCAGGATCTTCAAATATGACATATATTCATGAATAATACTATGTCATGAATATATGTGTAGTCAAATATGACATATATTCATGAATACACATATATTCAAATTCGTATTAGCGTACTCATTGGTCATATAAATAGAAATAATATTTTTTATGGAATATTTGCAGATTTTCCTGTTTTCTTTTACCATTCTTTTATTTATTTTAATTCATTATTCAATTTTTTTTTCCTTACCGCAAAAAAAAAAAAAAAAAAAAAAAAAACCCCGTTACGCAAGGAATCTAAAAGAATTTTTTTTTCTTTTTTTACTTAAAATTATTATTCCTTAGAGAGTTTGGTTATAAATATGGATCAACGTTTTCACTACATCAGGATGATTAACAGATTTCAATTCATATCCACCAAAATTACTTCTTTTTGTTGTATCACAGGGACAATGAAAAAATAACGGCGATAATCACTGAATTTTATGTTTCCACATCACGTGACGTCTGTAAGCTGCAAACAGATGAAGGTATGATTTATCGAAGCACTTGGGCCCACCGCCCCACCTTTTTTTGTCAATCTGCGGAAAAATTAGGACATTAATTTATCTGATCACGTCTCTTTGAGCGACCGTATTATCAAATCCTCACATGTTACAACACATATTAAAGTCTCCTTCTTGATAAATTTATATCTTCTTATTTTTTTTTTTTCAACATTTTGGCCATTTTCCAGATGACTTACCATACATAAAAACCAGATTCCATGCATCAATGTATAAAACTGGTACAGAATTTGTATCAAGTACAAAAATATGAGGATGAAGTAAAAATATATTCAATTAAGATGAGAGTGAATAACAAACCAAGGAAAATCAATATTAATTTTCAATGAATTTTGGAAGATCTATGTTAATTTTCAATGAATCAAGAAAAATCAATATTAATTCTCTATGAATCAAGGAAAATCAATATTAATTTTCCAAATATAGTCTATGAACACAATCAAATGAGACATTTGAGTATGACTAGTATGGCAATTTCACTAATATGATAGTGAGTATGACTAGTATATGGATCAAGGAAAATCAATATTAATTTTCCAAATATTGTCTATGAACACAATCAAATGAGAAATTTGAGTATGACGAGTATGATAGTGAGTATGACTAGTATGGCAATTTCACTAATATGATAGTGAATATGACTAGTATGAAATGAGTATGATAGTGAGTATGACTAGTATGATAATTTCACCAGTATGATAGTGAGTATGACTAGTTTGATTAAATATTAAATTTAGATATCATTTTTTTATATTTTGGCCATTTTCGAGATAGCTTACTATACATAACCAGATTCCATGCTCCAATGTATAAAACTGGTACAGAATTTGTATGAAGTAAAAATATATGAGGATTTTTTTTTCTCTTTAATCTTCAATGGGGCATTCTATAAAGACGACATTGAATAATGAACCACCAATCAAGGAAAATCAATATTAATTTTCCAAATATTGTCTGTGAACACAATCGAATGAGAAATTTGAGTGACAATGAGTATGATAGTGAGTGAGACTAGTATGACAATGAGTGTGATAGTGAGTAGGACTAGTATGACAATGAGTATGATAGTGTGTGTGACTAATATGACAATTTCACTAATATAGTGAGTATGACAATCAATATGATAGTGAGTGAGACTAGTATGACACATTCACGAATATGATAGTGAGTATGAAAGTGGTACAGAATTTGTATCAAGTAAAAATAATTATGAGTTATTTTTTTTAACCTGCAATGGGGCACTAAATAAAGACAAGAGTGAATAACAAACCGGTAATCAAGAAAAATCAATATTAATTTTCCATGAACACAATGAGAAATTTGAGTATGACAAGTATGATAGTGAGTGGGACTAGTATGACAATTTCACTAATATGATAGTGAGTATGAAACTAGTAAAGAATTTGTATCAAGTTTTTTATGTCTATAGACTAAATTATTATTGTTGGGCATTTACATATATGCATTGAATTATGAGTGTTTTTATGTCTATGTACTGAATTATGAGTGTTGTGATTTATGTTTGGGGCCTGATGGCCGAGTGGTTAGCGCTCTGGCGCTCGGTGCCACAGGTTTCGGATACGAGTCCTGGTGGTGCCATGGATGTTTGTAATGGTTCGGAATCCATTGTAAGCCGTAGGTCCCGGTCTAGCATGGCCGTAAAGCATTAGGCGTAGTGTTTGATAACCCTACCCATAAAAAGAAAATATCTCCTGTCTTGAAATCTGCCAGCAGGCAGACGGCCTTGGCCCACCATGGGGCTGTTGCGCTACTGATGATGATGATGATTTATGTTTATGTACTGAATTATGACTTTGTGCTTTTATGTCTGTATACGGATTGATTAGTGTTGTACTTTTATGTCTATATACTGAATTGTATTGTTATGTCCTGCAGGGCTGCCCAGCGGCTGAACCTGTCCGCCAAGAAGAAGAAGCGCGACCCCGAGAGACCTGTGTTCCGGACCAACTTCAGGGACACCATCAAGACGCACCCGCCCCCCGTGCCCCCGGGCCTCCTCAGGATCACGGGGCGGAAGGAGGTGACGGGGGTGGGGAAGGTAATCAACGGATTTCACTTCCTCTCTCTCTTCTCTAAACATAAAATGGAAAAAGGTTAAAAAAAAAAAAAAAAAAAAAAAAAAAAGGCGTTTCTGGATTCTCGCTTCTTTTCGATTCAAAATGTTTTACAGAAATTGGTTTCTAACTTACTTTTAAATATCTATTGAACAAGATTGAAGAAAAATTATTATTATTATTTTTGTATAAAATAGCAAGTTATTTTTAGTAGTTGTTTATAACAATACTAAATATAGTATTAAAAAAATATGCAAAAATGTATGTAAAGATTTCTAATATTTAGCACACATCATGCTGGAAACGTAATTATCACCGACAATAGAGGAAACATAAATAAATAATAATAAAATTATGAAATTGTAAATACTTCTGTTTCCAAAAAATGAGACCAATTTCCAATTTAAAATTCCCGGGGCTTACGGAATTTCAATTTTTTCTCTTTCTTAGGTTGCTGGCACTGTCCTTCACATTTCTGTGAAATTTGATGTCAAAATGTTCATTAGTGTTTGAGTTACGCTTGGCTTTGGGAGACGCTAAAACTGATTTCGGCGGTTTTTGAAATGTCTGAATAAATTGAGCAAAGAACATGCATTCAATTTTGCTCTCGGAAACGTATAGAATGTTGCAGAAGGCATTCTGTGAGCGTTCCTGTAGCGGAAAGAAATGTTTACTAGTGGTATAAACAGTTCAAAGAAGGTAGAGAACGCGTTGAAGACGAAGAGCCCTCTGGTCGACCCTCCACCTCAACCGACGATGCTCACGTCGAAAAAAATTAAAGATTTGGTGCTTGCAAACCATCGATTTGCAATTAGGGAGCTTGCTGCTGCTGTTGGAATTTCAAAAATGTTGGACAATTCCATTTTAGGGCTTCAAACACGTCAAATCACGTTTGGTACCGGAAACACTGCATGCGCCATTGATTCTTCGTGGCATTTTCGCCAAAAATGAAACCCATATCATTCCACAACCACCATATTCACACCGGCCATTCCCTTAACTCTAAAGACCACTCCGGGGACACAGTTTTGAGTGGTTTGAAGAGATTCAACGTGAATCGCCGCGCTCTTTGAAGGCCCTCCCCGCCGATGACTTTTTAGCATTCATTGAGGATTGGGGGAAAAGCTGGCATAAGTGCAGTGTGTCTGGACGGGGATTACTTTGAAGGCGATCAACTAAATTTGGAAGAATAAATAAAGAGTTTTTGAAAAATATATAATTGGTCTTACTTTTTGGGCACAGTAGTATAGTACGTTATCCGGGGCTGCAGGTGACAATTCTTGTTGAATCCTGGCGCACGATAAATATCGCCAAATAAAGATGTTTTAATGTCCGTCCACAGGTGAAGGTGATGCTCCGCATGTGCCCGTCAGCCGAAGGGGGCGGGGCAGAGGCGTCCTACATGACCGTGGACAGTCGGAAGAAGCAGGTCACGCTCTACGACCCTACGGTGTGCGGACAGGACACTTCGGGAGAGAGGCACGGGGGTGTGGCCGCTCCCAAAATGTTCGCCTTCGATGCCATCTTCTCGCCGGACGACAATCAGGTAACGTCTAATCGTTTGTTTGGAATTGGGGCAACTATCTTTTCACTTGATCAAGATAGTGGCAATCAAATTGATGTAGAATTGCTTATCAAATTGATGTAGTATTTAAACATTTTGAATTGTTGTAATATTGATGACATATTTAGCATTGATTAGATTGATAGAATGGAAAATTCTGTATTATAATAGTTTTACTTCGTAAAATATATCAAACATATATAATAACTTTACTAATAACTATTGTATCAAACATATATAATAAGTTATGTTTTAGATAGTTTTACTTTGCAAACAAAGGTTATGTTTTACTCTTTTTAACGTGTATTCAAGTTCTTTTATTTTGTCATTTAACATTTTAAAGAAAATCTAGGAAATTATACTTTTATTTTGTTGCATGAAACTTTAAAGATGGCGTTTCCACTGGAATAAAAAATACATGTCGTCAAGTTTCATGTTGAATAAAACTTTAAAGATGGGGGTTCCATCGGAAGCAAAAGTCTCATGTTGCATGAGACTTTAAAGGTGGGTTTCCACTGGAGACAAAAATTACATGTCGTCGAGTTTCATGTTGCATGAAATTTTAAAGATGAGGTTTCCACAGGAGGGATAAATTACATGTCATAGAGTTTAATGTTGCAGGAGACTTTAACAGACTTTAAAGATGCGGTTTCCAGCGGAAGCAGAACTTTCATATTGCATTAGACTTTAAAGGTGCGGTTTTCACCGAAAACAAAAAATTTCATGTTGCTTGAGATTTTAAAGGTGAAATTTCAGCACTAAATATAAATTAAAATAAATTTAACTATATCAAGTCATAAAAAAACGAGCCTTACTTATAAGAAATTTTTTAATTAGAATAATCAATATTATAGGTTTTTAGAAGTTGTGTTCGTAGAAATTTCTACATTTTATTTGTTTGTCTTGAGCAAACACTTTTTATAACTCAACCCCTCCAATATTTTTTTTATAACCCACCAATTCATTTTAACGTATAAGCTCATAAAGGAATCGATCTTCCGCTTTCTTTAATATCCCAACAAATCCTTCGCTGTCACAAAAATCTTCGCTTATAAGCTGCAAGAAACAATCCCAAAAGCTAACACAGCAGCAGAGCTTCGATTATCATCTTCTGAGAAGAACTTTTGACTACATTATACCGACTAATTAATCTTCCACCCTGTAAGATCATTAGACCAGACAAGGCAAAGATTTGTTTGCTTTGCAAGGATGAACTCGAAAAGAAAACTGATGAAGATTTCGAGTTTTTTCGACGGAAGGTCGGTAGAAAAATCTTTAACACTTTATATTTGATGTGTATTTGATATATTAAAAGACCCAATCATTATGGAAAGTTTTATTTTTCCTCCATATTTGTTTAGAAAGATTGAAATCCTAGATATTACTGATGTTTTTTTTTGTGTGGTTAAATTGCTTCTTTTAACATAAATTAAATCTCTTCTATCATCATCATAACTGGCTCGACAGCCCGTTCTGGGCCTTGGCCTTCTTTAAAAGATCCGGCCAGGCTGTTCTCCTCTTGGCCGTGGACCTCCAGTTTTTGATCTTAATAACATTAAAATCAGAGTCTAAACAGTCGACCCATCTCTTTTTCGGTCTTCCCCTTGGTCGTTACCCAAAAGGGATTACATTGAAAACCTTCAAAGCGGCTCTATAACTTTCCATTTTCATGGGATGGCCGGCCCATCTCATTCTGTTCTGTTTAACAAATTTTAGAATGTCAAAATCTCTAAAAAGTTTGTAAAGTTCAAAAGTGTATCTTCTTCGCCAATTTCCATAGTCACTGACCATGTTTAAGACGTATATGTTAATACTGGTCTTATGAGAGTTTTGTACAGTAAAATTTTAATTCTTCTTTTAATCAGGCGGGATCATAATTGGTTTCTAAGACCAAATGGGCACCGATCGGAAGCAATAATTCTCTTTCGGATCTCGGGGCTAATCTGTTCTATAATTCAAGCAATACAGAGCATTGTTATTAAAAAGTATTTAATGTAAAATTTAGAACAGCAAACATATTTATTTCATAAAAATTTTTCACTTTTTTTTTTATATTTTCCTTGGGCACTTGCTTGGTGAAAAATCGGGTATTTAATCCTACAGCCATGAGCAAACATTTTCGTCAGCTTAATCTTCCCACCAATTTTTTCAACCCAACATCCCTTTTGACAAGCATGCCCATAAAGAAGATCCATCTTCTCTATTTAAAACAAATCCCAATAAATTCCTTGCCGTCACTGAAATCCTCTTATTTAAACCCGCAAGAAGCAATCCCAAAAAACAACATACTTCGACCATCCTCTTAGGAGAAAACATTTGACCACATTAAGCTTACTAAATAATCTTTTCCTCATAAAGGACAAAGACGATCATTAGACATTTAGGATGCGTTTATTTTATAACAAAGAATATTGAAGTGCCGGTATTTATAGTCTATTTCCTATTGCAGAAATATTGGGTGGGCATAAAATAGTACCAAAAGTCACCTATGAGAACGTGTTTGGCGTTGCTGTCATGCATGTACTAGTAAATTCATACAATTAGGTATATTTGTCGCTCTACGGTAATTTTTTACATACTTTGGGCTAATTAGACCGGGATCTGCAGTTTAACGTGGATTCTGAATTACTAACAAACTTCCATGTCATTGCCAGGATTCGAAACTGAAGCCTGTAAGTCAGAAAGCTAGCCAATCGGCTTTCAACAACAGTGACAGATAAGTAGTGTATAAGAATATAAGAAGCGTACAAGAACAATGAAATAGATCTTCAGGTTGAAGAATAATTGTGGTCTATTGGACTGAGCCTGAAACCTGTGGTACCAAAGGTTAGAACGCTAGCCAATTGGCCGCTTGAGTTAAGGAGGATAATGCATGAATGTACACTCAGCTGTAGATTTATTATTTGAGTTGTAACGACGATTTACTGCATGTTGAAGGCAACTAGGAGGCCTTTCGAAGTATTAGAAGTGTAGTTCGCTACTACAGAAATAATCATTCATTTAAATATATCTCATGTGAGTTTTAAAGCTTTAAGTATATCATTTTTTTCTTTTGATTCTAGTAAAACATGTGTAACTCTAATATATGAGAACCCTAAAATATGAGTATCCAAATTTAGAGTTAAAAACTTATATGATATAAAAATGTAACTTTGAATCTGAAATGTAATTGAAATCAAAATTCTTACTTAGACATAAGAATAACTAAACGCAACTAGACTAGACATAAGCATTATGAAATGAATAAATAACTAGACATAAACATTATGAAATGAATAAATAACTAGACATAAGCATTATGAAATGAATAAATAACTAGACATAAGCATTATGAAATGAATAAATAACTAGACATAAGCATTATAAACAATAAACATTTTGTGTTTAGTGTAGTCATTTCTGCTTTATACAGGTTATCTTTATGTGGTTTCTCTGGCTAAAAACATTCATCTTATAACTCTATATTAACCTATACCCTATACCAACTCTTTGCGCAGTAAACCCTTTTGACAAACACGTCCATAAAATGATCCGTATTTCATCGCCTTTAAAAATCCCGATAAATCCCTTTTCCGCCACTAAAAATCGCCAAAGAATCTATCGCCAAAAGCCAACGACACTTGGATCATCATCTTCTAAGTGGAGAATTTCTGCCTACATTATACAGTACACATTATATTCGAATCTGAAGCCTGTGGTATCAAAAGCCAGAGTGCTATCCAATTGGCATCAGGTCGCATCCAAATGTAGAAGTTGAAAACTTATATGATATAAAGAAGTAATCTTTGAAAGGGAATTTAAGTCAAAACTCTTACTCAATCATAAGCATAACTTAAAATTCATTCTAAACATTTTAGATTTAGCATAGTTATTCCAGCTTTATACGGGTATTTTTAAGTGATTTCGTTGACTAAAAGCATTCATCTTAATTGCACCAACCTTTGCCCAGTATAAACTTTTGACAAACACGTCCATAAAATGATCCATTATTTAAAAATCCCGATATATCCCTTTTCCGCCACATAAAAATCGCAAAAGAAACTATCGCCAAATCCCAACGACACTTGGATCATCATCTTCTGAGTGAATAATTACTGACTACATTATACAGTACTCATTATATTCGCTTATATACACATTATATACTACATTATATTCGAATCTGAAGCCTGTGGATGTCAATTGGCCAGAGTGCTACCTAATTGACATCAGATCGTATCCAAATGTAGAAGCTGAAAGCTTATATGATATAAAAAAGTAATATTGAATCTGAAAGGGAATTTAAGTAAAAATTCTTAACCAGCATAACTAAACATAATTAAATCATTATAAACAATAAACATTAATACTGGTCTATACTATATAATGGTTAGTCATTAATATATATAATGGTTAGTCATTTCAGCATTATACAGGTTATTTTTATGTGGTTTCTATTACTAAAAACATTCATCTTATCTTTTAAGCCTGTACCAACCTTTGCCCAGTAAACCCTTTTGACAAACACGTCCATAAAATGATCCATTATTTAAAAATCCCGATAAATCCCTTTTCCGCCACTAAAAATCGCCAAAGAAACTATCGCCAAAAGCCAACTCCGGATCATCATCTTCTGAGTGAAGAATTTCTGACTACATTACACAGACTAATTAATCTTCCCCTTCCGATAGAAGCCAAAGACGATCATTAGACTAGACAAGACTGGGATACGTTTGTTTTACAACAATCGACTCCAAGGGAAATGATTGAGGGGTCAAAGTGTTTGCAGTCGAGTCGACGGAAAAATCGAGGGGGAAATGCATTTCAATCAAAGATCTCCAAGTCATTAGAGCTATGGAGAGGAGAGAATAGCTCTCTGTCTAATGGAAATTGGGACCTGTAGTCATCAGCGTAATTGAACATGGAGTCTTCGCTGTGTCATGGTAAATATATTAGGTAGTTCAACAACAGTGTTTTTCGGAAACGACGTAATGGTTTTGCTATATAGATGTATGGACATTTATTTCGTTAAAGAAAAAAGGCTCATCTTTAAGAATGCGGAAAGAACTGAATTTATTTGTAAAAATTCATTGAAGTAAATTAATGATTATTTATTTATGAAATTTTTTCAAAATAATTATATAATACATAATGAGTTATAATAGTCAGTTGCAAATCTATTGCCCTTTTGAATTATTTATGAGCTTTATTTAGGCTTAAATTTATTAAAATAAAGAATTAAAAGTGTTTTTTCACCACACAGTTTCACCAATTTTTTTTTAAATAATCTTATTCTGAAATTATTTTGAGAGAATTGCTACAATACATCACAATGATTTTAATTTCGTATTCTTATAACATTTTATATTTATCGTAGTCATTTCAGCTTTACATAGGTTATAATATATGGTTATATATGTCTAATGGAAATTGGGAACTGTAGTCATCAGCGTAATTGAATATGGAGTCTTCGCTGTGACATGGTAAATATATTAGGTAGTTGAACAACAGTGTTTTCAGAAACGACATTATGGTTTTATGTATGGACATTTATTTTGCTAAAGAAAAAAGGCTCATGTTTAAGAATGTGGAAAGAACTGAATTTATTTGTAAAAGTTCTATTGAAATTTGATTTACAAAAATGAAGATGATCCTATATTCTGAAACGATTATTTATTTATTAAAATTTCTCTAAATAATTATATTCATACATAATTAATGTATTATAATAGTCAGTTACAAATTTGTAGTCTTATTGCTTATTTTTATTTAATTGAGTCGATTGTTGTAAAACAAACGTACTCTTATTTTGGACATTTATTTCGTTAAAGAAAAAGGCTTTGGCTTCTATTAAGATTAATTAGTCTGTATAATGTAGTCAGATATTCTTCACTGAGAATTAATTTAATTAAAATTAATCATTTTATTTCATGAGGTCTCATTATTCATGATATTTAATATCTGCTATCAGAGTCGAATGGCAGGTTTTTCTCAGTACAAAACACTAATTGCATGTAATATAACTATCCATAACACTGCTTATCTACTTATTAAATATGAGTGGTAGTATTTTTAATTATTATTTTTCAATTAATTAAATTAAATATTTAATTATTTTTAATTAATTAAATTCTTCCATTGAGTAGATTGTTGTAAAACAAACGTATTTCCGTGTTGCGTAGTCTAATGATCGTCTTTGGCTTAAGGGAAGATTAATTAGTCTGTATAATATAGTCAGAAATTCTTCACTCAGAAGATGATGACCGAAGGGTCGTTGGCTTTTGACAATAGTTTCTTGCTGCTTATAATTAAGATTTTTTATTTTATTCTTTATCTTTTTAATTTAAAAATTAACTACGAATTTGATAATTTTGAACTTTATTTACGCTTAAATTTATAAAAATAAAGAATTAAAAGTAATTTTTCACCACGCAGTTTTTTTTTATCCATTTTTTAAATAATCTTATTCTGAAATCATTTCGACAGAATTGCTACTATACATCACAAAGAATTACATTATATTACTCTATTATCCCACGGCGTGATACACGAAACCGCAAGAAGTTCACTTTTGAAATAGGCTGAAATTCCGGCCTGTCCTGTCACTTCAGAGAAAAATAGAAAAACATCTCTCTTTGTCGACTTGTCGCAGAACTCATTTCTTTCTTCTCCAAAAACTTCCCTTTAAGAAAATCCGTCGGAAGGGGGATCAATTTCTCTCACTTCTCATTGGAGTAGTCACTTTCTCATCCCACCGTCTATAAATCATGATGCAACAACTCATAGTGTAGTCCATATTCCATCTGTAATTGTTTCGACCTATGAAGGTTGCGCAAACAACCGCTGATTTCATGAGGTCTCATTATCCATGACACAGAATATCTGCTATCAGATTTGAGTGGCAGGTTGTTCTCATTAGTACAAAACTGTAATTGCATGTAATATAACTATCCGTAACACTGCTTATCTGCTGTCAAATTTGAATGATAAGTTGTTATTACGTTCTTGTTTGTTTGTTGTTTCTTATCCCACTTGGCTGGTCAAGCCGACGAGCCCATACGTACTCATGATTGAAGGGGAAGGAAGCAGCTTCTGTTGTGATGGAGCACCCGTAGGTAGATGTCTGACTTTGGCTCCGTGACGCTCTTACAGTCATATGAGACCGGGATCTACGGCTTAAAGTGGATTCCGAACCACTACAAACATCTATGGGCACTGCCGGGATTCGAACCCGATACCTGTGGTACCGAGAGCCAGAACGCTAGCCACTCGGCCATCAGGCCCTCTTTACGTTCTTGTTAAAGAATATACATTCCTCTCTCCAGGAAACGGAATATCCCAACTCTTCCAGTAGGACAAATGCTACAATACACTGCAGTGCTGTTATCTGCTATATAACTGATACATATTCAAAATTATGATTACATATTTAAACCATTATTTCGTTTCCAAAAACGTTGTTCGACTACCCAATATATATCTGCCAGATAATTAACATTATAATAAACGTTAATAATTATTATAATATAAATGATACATGCTAATAATTTTAAAAACTTAACTATAACGAAAGAGTATATTTACTTATACCATTATAATTTACTGATCACATAAGTTTTTCATTTACAATTAAAATACTCAGTCGTTTACGAGCGAATTATTATATATTTGCATATACTTTTGTAAAACGACATTCATTAATTATACCATTGTAATGCAATAAACATTTAAATACATATAATGATTGAGAAAAGTAGTGTTGTAGAATTAAGAGCATATTTTCCTTTGTCTTTTAATTCGATCAAATTAAAAAAATAAAAACTAATGTTTTTTTTTTAATTTTTTTTTTATGATTTATCTATTAGCATTAACATCTAGATAGAAATATTTTACGTATCTGAAAGACAATATAATTTAATGTAATAACTTGTTCTATTAACAGAACATTTGTATCATTTGTGTATATGTTAGAATAGAAAACTAGAAGAATTCATTTTTAATAATTTTTTTTATGAATCCGACAATAAAGTTATTATTTAAAATGTATTATATTTCAAATGAAATATGTTTACTTATAAAAATGATGATTTAAATAATTGGTGTCATATGGTATTTGGAATTTTTTAATATTTTCTGCATTTTTGATTTCAGCATATTATATGGTAATTATTTTTAAATATAACAAGTGTATGTCCAATTTTGTTGAAAATGTTATAATGGTATAATTCAATTGAAACGCAGCATTAGTTAGAAAAATAGTAAATAAATTAGGGTTCATTAAAAAATAAAAAATTAGTTAAATAAATTAGGGTTTTTTTTAATTAAAAGCAAATCTGAATAATTTAAATTAATAATACCAACACATTTTTGAATTTATTTAAACTTAAAATGACAATACAAAACTTTCATTTTAAGTAATTATATATAATTTCAGTGATTTTTTCTCTTTAAAAATATACTAGTTGAAATAAAAAGTGCACAGAAGTCTGTGAAGTAATCTATTATAATTATATCTGTAATATATACTTATTTGATAGTAAAGTATACTTTCAAATCATATACAAAAGCGTTTTCTTCAGTAATCAATTTTATTTTATTGAAATGATAATTTTGAATAAGTTAAAAAAGATAATTACAAAAACATTTATTATTTAGAAAATATATTTTTATTTATATATTTTTATTTTCTAAAAACAAGTACATCTGTTCTAAAAATTCAGTAGTCTGCTAAATTAAGATTTTAAAAAATGTTAATTTTTTATTTTAAGTTAAATCTTATTCAGATGCATCGTTCGATTACTGAAATATTCTTCAGTATGAAAACTTCATCGTTTGATTACCAAAATATTCTTCAGTATGAAAACTTCATCGTTTGATTACCAAAATATTCTTCAGGTTCAAAACTTCATCATTTGATTACCAAAATATTCTTCAGAGACCATTATACCACTTATTTGACTATCAAAATATCTTTTAGAATCAAAACTTCATCGTTTGATTATCAAAATATTCTCCAGAATCAATATTTCATATTACCAAAATATTCTTCAAAATCAAAATTTCATCATTTGATTACCAAAATATTCTCCAAAATCAAACTTCATTATTTGATTACCAAAATATTCTTCAAAATCAAAATTGCATAATTTGATTACTAAAATATTCTTCAAAATCAAAATTTCATCATTTGATTACCAAGATATTCATTATTTGATTGCCAAAATATTCTTCAGAGACCATTATACCACTTATTTGATTATCAAAATATTCTTTAGAATGAAAACTTCTTAACCCTATTATTAACTTACAGAATTTTCTTATAACATTTTCAAATTTTTCTTTCTGAAAAAAAAAAAATCGATATATTCCAAAAACTACATTAGCTTTTACATTTATTTCAAAAATTCCTTCAAAGAACCTCCTAACATGTTCTTCAGCACAAAAAAAATCCTCAACCATCATACCACTTATCTTCTACCCGTTGGCAAATCAGAAGGGAAAAAAAATCCTGCTAATTAACACAAATTGTGGAATAATCTCATTAACTCCAAGTGATTGGCAGAAACGTTCTCTGCAATCAGCTTCCCGCCAATTTCAGCAGGCTTGACTTCTTGACTGCAGCAATGGAGTCGTTGTAGAGTGCATGACGGAAGAATCTCTCGGCCGCTCTCCTAATTGCTGCCGACACATGGCGGTGAAAGAATGGGAAATAATCGATTACATTTTTTTCTTTATTTTGGTGCAGGCCGAAGTGTGCTCCAGCTCTCTGTGTGACGTTATCACTTCTGTGGTTGGCGGATCTGATGGTTGTCTCTTTGTTTATGGACATTCCAAGCTAGGTAAGTTGGTTTGTTCGATTGATATGTGTGTATTTGTTTCATTACTTCCAGCATCAGTTATTCCATCCATTCTGTTAATTCTTATAAGAATACTTATACCAAAATTCTTAAAATAATGATTAGAATATGCTATTACGTTCATTATGTTATGTTCATCACATGCATTTCCGTTCATTATGTTAATTCTTAAAATAAAGGTTAGAATCTACTATTCCGTTCATGAACATAACAAAATTAATCTTCTGCTATTCCGTTCATTATGTAATGTTCATCATCTGCTATTCCGTTCATTTTGTTATCTTCATCTTCTGCTATTCCGTTCATTGTGTTGATTCTTATCATACCAAAAATTCTTAAAATAATGGTTAGAATCTGCTATTCCATTCATTATGTTATGTTCATCATTTGCTATTCCTTTCGTTACGTTATGTTCATCATCTGCTGTTCCGTTCATTGTGTTAATTCTTATCAGAATACTTATACCAAAATTCTTAAAATAATGATTTGAATCTGTTATTAACGTTCATTATGTTATGTTCATCTTCTGCTATTCCGCTCATTATGTGAATTCTTATCAGAATACTTATATCAACATTTTTAAAATAATGATTAGAATATGCTATTCCGTTACGTTATATTTATCTTTTGCTATTCCACTCATTACGTTGTGTTCATCATCTGCTATTCCGTTCTTTATATAATGTTCATCATTTTCTTTTCCTTTCATTATGTTATGTCCATCATCTGCTATTCCGCTTATTATGTTACGTTTATCATCTGTTTTTCCGTTCATTATGTTGTGTTCATAAATTGGCAACTGGCCTATCAATTATGAAATACTAATGGGGATAGGCTACTTAACCTCCTCTTCTTAACTCGTATATAAAATTTATGATTATTAGTAGACTGGTTAATGTTACTATATGGTAAAAATAAAGTTTCTAAAAATTTAAAAATGGTACTAGTAAAAATTAAAAAAATACTAAAAATAAATAAAAGTAAGATAAAAAATTAAAATTAAAAGAATTTAAAATTAAAAATTCGGTACAATTAAGGACCAGTTGTAGATGCTGTAAAAATATTGTATAAGATGCAATGTTTAGTAACATTGCATTTTTTTTTTTTAATTATTGATGACTTTTCAAAATAAATAAAAATTTTGTGACAATTTTTTAGGTAAAACCAATACCATGATTGGCAACAGCAATTCCGTTCAAGAGCTAGGAGTGATACCCAGCGCCATCTGGTGGTTGTTCCGAGCAATCAATGAACACAAGCACAGGACAGGAGCGAGGTTCTCTGTCAGGGTCTCAGCTGTTGAAGTCTCTGGAAAAGTGGAAGAACTGAGGGATCTTCTGGCGGATTATGCAGCCGGTGAGAATGATTAAACAATAAAATATTGTTGTTTTAAAATTAAACTTATAAATTTGAATCAATATTAATTATTTTCATCCAAAAAATAAATTATTACACTTGATTTACACAATTATCAGTATCAATTATGAAAATCCTTCACACATTTTTAGTTGCATTACCTACCTTGAACAAATAAATCTAATAAAATACTGTTAATATTTCTTATATCAAATACAGGGTGAATATAATTAGAGTCATATTTTCAATATGCTGTAAAAAAAGTACCACTCGTCACAATGAGTTCAAATTTGAATTGAGGATACTTGAAGAAAGGAGAAACGGTACGGCATCCAAAAAAGTTCCAAGTGTATTAATAGATGGTGCTGAAAGCGGCATAAAGAAAGTGAATTCGACTGCAAGTGATATTTTGAATCGAAATGACAACGTATTTGGCATGAGGTGCACAATAAACCAACTGTAGTGTTCAATGTGTTTGATTGTTTCGATTTTTTGACGGGCAAAAATGACTTCCAAGTCATTCAACAGTCGTGACACTGTTAGTGAAAAAAGAACCACTCGTCCCAATGAGTTCACATTTGAACTGAAGATACTTGAAGAAGGGGGAAACGGTATGGTATCTAAAAAGGTTCCACCGATTTTTGCCATTTTATTTGGTATGACCTTGCCGTGGTGGATGGGCTTTCCACTAACAGTGTTACAACTGTTGAATGACTTGGACGTCATTTTTCCGTCGAAAAACCAAAACAATCAAGCGCATTGAACACTGCAGTTTGTTTAATGTGCAACTCATGCCAAATAAGCTGTCATTTCAATTCAAAATATTATTGGCAGCCGAATTCACTTTCTTTATGTCGCTTACAGCGCCATCTATTAATAAACTTTGGAGCTTTTTTGATGCCGTACCGTTTCCCCCTTCTTCAAATTTCATCAGTTCAAATTTGAATTCATTGTGACGAGTGGTCCTTTTTCTACAGCATTTTGAAAGTGGGACTTTAATTATAATCACCTTGTATTATAAAAGTATTAAATACTTGAATAAGTGACGACTTTTATTAGTCAGATTAAATAGTGAATTTTGTTTTCTTCATTTACAATGCATATTTATTAATACTCCCATAGCAATAATTCAAAATCTATGTAATATAACTTAAAATAGCATTAATAAAATATTCTCTGATTAATAATTTAATAAATGCTTAATTAACTTTTGCTTTATGTAAGATTTTTATCAACAATTTGCATGGATTTTATTTCCCAAAGTAAATAAAACAAAATAAATCAATGGATTTGAATATTGAATTATTAATACGAAAAATGTCGTTTTAAACTAAGAATAATCGAAATTACTTTATTAAGAAATAACCATGCCAAAAGCTTGCACCCAAATTAAGGTGACCTGAGGGCCAATTGGCTAGCGCTCTGGCACGTCTCGCTCTGAACATATCTCCAAAAAATCTATACAAGCTTCAGGTTCGAATCCTGGCAGTGGCATAGTGGTTTTTTGATTGGTTCAGAATCCACGTTAAGCTAATTTGCTCGCAATGTGCACAAAATGACAATAGAGCGACAAAAAAAAAAAAAAAAAAAAAAAAAAAAAAAAAAAATCTTTAGCTGCCTGACGACCAATTGGCTAATGTTCTGGCCTTTGGTCACCACAGGCTTCAGGCTCGAATCCTGGATACTGGCGGGGACATGAATGCTTGTTAGTTTCTTTAGTGGTTCGCGATCCACGTTAAACTGTAGGTCCCGGTCTGATTAGTCTAAAGTGTGCACAAAATGACCGTAGAGCGACAAACCAAACCGAATTTAAGACAGTAAATGGAGATACGTACATATAAGCAATTTACTTATTGAACTTATACTAAACGTACTTATTAAACAATTTAAGTAAATCTTGTTATTCATCTGCTATTATAACCTTTGATATGTAACTGTAATCACCCAACGTTCAATGAATATAGCTCTGTTCACTTATATTTTGACAGACATGTAGCCATTCTAAAGGAAATCCTTACTGAGTCATGTGTAGGTTGAAGAGTCTTTTTGCTCCTAAAATGTAATGATCAGCATTTAAAATCTTAAAGACTTTTTTTTTATTTTGTTTCCTCTTGGATAAATAGCTCCACGTGCATAGTGGAAGTCAGCACCCGATAATATAAACATCATGTCTGCGGGGGCATGAGCTGACCGGAGGGAGAAAGAAATGTAACATCGCCAGTATGCGTTTGTTTTTGGAATAAAAGAGACGTGTTTTTTTACAGTCCACTTTTTTTGTGCTATGTGTTTTATTCCTATACCATAGAGATTTCGAATGCTTATATGTTTACATCTTTATAATTGATTAATGGATTAGGTAAGACATAAACAATACATTTAAATCTTGTTATTCTTCTATTATTATAACCTTTTATCTATAATTGTAATCATCCAGTGTTCAATGAATACCGCTCTATTCAGTTACATTTTGACAGATAAGAATTATTTCCTTTTTTATTTTGCTACATGAATCATGGGAAGTTTGAAAAGTCATTTTCGCTTCTAAAATACAATCATCAGTATTTAAAATCTTGGAAGTTTCTTTTTAATTTCGAATGCATGTAGACATGTAAACATTATAAGTGATTAATGAATTAGGTAAGACATTTAAACGAAATCTGGAGCGAAAGTTTTCAAAAAATCATCACTGTCCCTCCCCCATTCCATGAGTCAATCCTTCAAGTGGCACTCGAAGATGATAAGCTCATTAACGGGTGCATCTCGAAAAACGCACTCCCCCGGGCTGTTTGACAGTCGGCTTGTGGTTCTTTGCAGGTACGGAGGGGAGCGGATCGGCCCCTGGGGTGTACTTGAGGGACGACCCCGTCTTCGGATCGCAGCTTATGAACCAAAGTGAGCTGAGAGCGCCCACGGCAGAGAGAGCAGCCTTCCTATTGGACGCCGCGCTAGCAGCTAGAACAGCTGGTAAGAACCTTCGAAATTTTTAAGTATTGGTTAATAAATTGATTGTGTTTAGTTTTTATTCTTTTATATTGAGAAAAGAAACCATGCATTTATAATAGATCTTATGTAAAAGATCAGAAACTTGAAGTTAATTCGCCTAATGTCATTTGATATCGATTTGTTGACATTAATGCTATAAGGAATTCAATAGGAGAGTGTATTTATCAGTGCCTTTACCATTGTCTTCTCATGTCTTTTGTCAATGTCTTATTTATGCCATCTTTATTTATTATGTTTTAAGATATACTACTGTGCGCAAAAAGTAAGACCAATTATTTATTTTTTTAAAACCTCTTTATTTATTCTTCCAAATTTATTTCATCGCCTTCAAAGTAATCCCCTCCGAACACAATGCACTTATGCCAACTTTTTGTCCAATCCTCAATGCATGCTAAACAGTCACCGGCAGGAATGGCCTTCAAAGCGCGCGCTGATTCACGCTGAATCTCTTCAATCCCCTCAAAACGGTGTCCCCGGAGTGGTCTTTTGAGTTTAGGGATTAACCAGAAGGTGTGAACACGGTGGTTGTGGAACTATATGGGTTTCATTTTTGACGAAAGAGTCACGAAGAATCAATACAGTGTGAGTTGGCGCATTCAATGTTTTCGGTACTAATTGAGATTTGACGCCCAAAATGGAATTGACCGATCCTTTTGAAATTCCAACATCACCAGCAAGGTCTCTAATTTCACACAGATGTCAACGAAAGTGCCAGCAACCTAAAAAAAAATAAAAAATTGAAATTCCATAATCCCCTGGAATTTTAAATTGAAAATGGGTCTTACCTTTTGGACACAGTGGTAGCCATTTGTTTAACTTTAACGGCATAAGGAATTTAATAGAAGTGTGTATTTTTCAGTGACTTTACCAGTGTCGTCTTTTGTCAGTGTCTTATTTGCACCATCTTTATTTATTATGTTTTAAGATTTAGTGGTGGTTAAAAGTGGACATTTGTAGAATCTCACCTATTAACAAGGGCAGAATATTTTTGGGACCTGCACCAAGTGTAGGAATTCTCAAACAGTGCAAGCTCATATTTTAAACTGTCTTGATTTTACATTGGACGAGGGTTTTTTTCTGAACCTCTTCTATTGTTGGACTTTTTAGAGGTTTATGGATTTGATCTAATAATTAGACCATATTGGGGATCAGAAAAGAAGAGAAAAATACTGTAAAAAAATATTTATTGTTTGTTCGCTAAAAAAATTATATTTTTGGGGACGGTACTGAGTAATTTATTTTCTGAAAAAGGGGCGCTAGGAAAAATAAATTTGGTAACCTCTGGTAATGGATTTAGTGTTTGATTTGATTTTGATTGTTGATCCACTCCATTGATTTTGGTGTTTTGAATATATGCATATTTTCAAAGAAATTAAACTTAATTAATATAATTTAATAAATTAATATTTGTACATGCATAAAAATATGCATAATGTAATCCAAATGCTTAAATTTTGAAAAAACACACACACCTTCTAACAAATTAAACTCTAATAGATGCTAGTGGTTGAATTATTTGAATAAAATTCATTATAATGATAGTTTAAATTAATTGTATATGGAATTTAATAAGAGTATGAATTTGTGTGTCTTTTTCTTACAGACAGTGATGAAGATGCAAAAAACGCCCATTTCCTCTTTACGTTGCATGTCTATCAGTACAGAGTGGAAAAAGGTGGACGTGGAGGAGGTAAAAACCCACGATTTTTTTCCCTTTTATTACAGAAAACCATAATAAGAGTACTTCCTTACCTGATTTAAGAACAACAACAACGTAAAATGCTCAAATGGAAATTTGTACATATTAGGAAAGAATGTTCTGTGATATCAAATGATTAGCTTTTCAGCGCATTCAGACAAAGCAGGCGCCGGTAGTGAAACCTACAATGTGTTTAAATGAGGAAATTGTTCTGACGATTTCTCGCACACAAATTGCATTTGAACGTTGTCGCCTGGTGAAAGGTTGTTGTGATGCCTCGTGTAAGAAGCAGAAATGCGTACCATTTCTGAGTTTGATAAAGGTCGAATTGTAGCGTACCGGAATTGCGGTTTATCGTATCGCAGTATTACTGCTCGCGTCGATCGAGATCCAATGACTGAATATGGAATCGGTGGGTTCAGGGCGGTAATACGGAATGCCGTGCTGTATCTCAGACAGAAGACAGGCATGTTCTGCGAGAAGACAGGCATGTCTGCCGCATGGCCTTAATGGATCGTGCAGCTACGTCACGAGCTCTGAGTCAAGAATTGGGATCTTTTGCAAGACAATAAATGTTTGCACGAACAGTTCGACGACGTTAGCAGCATGGACTCTCAGCTCGGAGACCATGGCTGCGGCTACCCTTGACGCTGCATCACAGACAGGAGTGTCTTCAGCGATCAGGCAGGAGTGATCAACAATGAACGTGGGAGCATGAATGGCGAGACGTCATTTTTTTCAGATGTATCCAGGTTCTGTTTACAGCAGGGCAAACTTTTTCGGTCGCGGGCCAAAAAAAAGTTTGGCGGGCCAAGAAAAATTTTAAAAACAATATACAAGTATTACAATTTAAATATGTTAATGAGAGGAATGAAATTACGATTTCATTTTTAAAATTTCCTTATATTGAGGTTCGAAGTGAGATGTACTGATTCTAAGAAACGAAACTAAATGCTCACCTGTTAGTCTACTTCTGAAATAATTCTTTCTAAGGTTCATAGTTGAAAACACGCGTTCACATATATAAGATGAAGCAAACATAGCACTGTCTGTGCTTGCTATTTCCGTTGATTTATGTTTTGTCGAACAAAAATAGAGAAAGTAAAAAGATCCTCAGTCCTTTGAAAAAAAGGAAAAAAAATTTTTTTTTCATCAAAGTAGATGGATATATAATATATATATATTTCTTTTAATTTTCCTCGGACCGGTAAATTAAAATTATATCCGCGGGCCGGATGGAATCTTCCGGTGGGGCGTAGTTTGCCCATCCCTGGTTTTACAACATCAAGAACGTCGCATCCCTGTTTGGCTGCATTGGGATTGATCATTTATTGGTATATTTTTTTTGCTTTTTTTATGCTTATTTATTTATTTTTTGCCAGTTGCCGGTGGTCGCAGTCGCCTCCATCTCTTTGACTTGGGAAGCTGCGAGAAGACCACCAAGTCCAGGGACGGTGGATCCGGAAGCTGTCTGTCTCTGTCCGCTTTGGGAAATGTCATCCTAGCACTCTTCAACGGACAGAAACACGTGCCTTACAAGTAAGTCATGATTTGTTTCTTACTCTAATTCAGATTCTTACATATAAAACCGAAGCTTTAAGACGCGCAGATCCAATAATGATTCGAAAATCATATCAGACCTGATGGCCAATTGGCTAGCGCTCTGGCCTTTGGTGCCACAGGCTTTAGGTTTGAATCCTGTCGGTGGCATGGATTCGAGCATGCTATTACGAACATGGATTTACATGTTAGTAGTTCAGAATCCACTTTAAATCGTAGGATTCGGTATGTTTGTCGCTCTAAGGTCATCTTGAACACGCGAGGGCTAAACTAAACCAATCTCCCCAGGGAGGGAGCGTTCCTGTAAATTCGTAAATATCCAAATTATTCGCATTCAAAGATTCAAGTACTTGCCTCCTACTCAAATCAAATGATGGAATGAGCGATAGTTTTAATAGCTATTCAATTTGAAATAAATTATGGAGAAATACAGAGTATGGAATGAGTTGGATTTGATTTTGAAGAAATGTGGATTTGGTATTGCTAGAGAAATGAATTAATTGACTAATGTGACTAATTTCAAATCAGTCGATAGACGTCATTGTTGTATCGAAACATTACTGATAGTTGATAGGATATATATACAATTTAGTATCTCTTATAGCAGATATGAAATTGTGTTTGCAGATGAATCTCGGTTACTAAGACAGTTTATCAAATAGTGTAACCAATAAGTAATTATATAATGCCACCAAGAGCTTTAATCTAGTTAATTGTGCAAAAAGAATCGATCAATTTTAATGGGCAAGTAGAACGAAGTATACAGTAATTCGTCAAAGTGGAACACTCCCCCATATTTTATTTTTAAACTTATCACCCTTTTAACATATTTGATCGCTGAAGTCTAATTACTGACTCACCAAATACCGCCACATCAAGTTAACTTCGAAAGATCAGTATGGATGACTTTATTACCATTAAACTTAAATACATTGTCTTTCAAGTTATCTACAATAAGTTATGAATTTTTATACTTTTAATTACATGTTATTGGTAGAAAAATAATTTTCTTATGATGTATCTGTTTTTAATGTATTTTCGATGGATTTATTTTTTTGTTTATTTATAAAAATAATCATGAATACTTTATATTATAATAATTAATAATTACTCCTCTTTTAGATTTATATTACTCCTTTTTTAGATAATTTCTTATTAAAATGGTACTAAATCTGTTTTAATAATAATAAAAGGAGTGTAATGAAATATTTCTATTTTTATTGTAAAGACACACACTTAACACAAAAATGCTATTGGATTTAATAATAATGTTTAAAGTACATTTTTATTTACATATTTTTGTATATTTCGTGTATCTATTTTTTTATATCGTGCAGTAAATTTATACATCAGTTGTAAAATACTTCGAGTATATTATATATATATATAATAATGTTATATACTGTACTAGCAGAAACCGGCATATGCTGCCCTGCGAAAAGAAATGCATTGTAGAAAATTACATATCGCGAATATATTCTCCATGTTCCAATATATGTGCATATTAATTTTCATGGATATCGTTTGAACGGTATATAAGATGAAATGCTGCAGCACCATCTGGTGGCAAGTAACAATAAATTTTATAGCGCGAACCTATTTTCCATACTCGAAAACATTATAAATTTTCATAGCGATTGGTTGAACAGTATAGAAATTGATATACCGCAGCACCATCTAGTGGAAACTTACAACAAAGGTGATAGTATAAAAACATTCGTCATGCTTTGTCAAATACAAACAAAAAATTTCATCAAAATCGGTCCAGCCGTTTAGGAGGAATTCAGTGGCAAACGCGTACAGAAGAATCCGATTTCAGTGCTAACTACCTAGTCCAATTGTGAATCTAAACCCTTCAGGGACCCACTCAAACATACACACAAAATTTCATTGAAATCAATCCAGTTTAGGAGGAGTTCAGTGACAAACACACGTACAGAAGAACCCGATTGCAGCACCAACCTACGGGATCCTATTGGGAATTTAAACCATCCAGACACCCACTCAAACACACAAAATATTTCATTAAAATTGGTCCAGCCGTTTAGGAGAAGTTCATTGACAAACACATGTACAGAAGAATTGTATATATAAAGATAACAATGTTATATTATCTATAAATTATTTCTAATTTAAATGTTATTTTAAAATTATGTTAATAACTTAAAATGTTATTTGTTTAATGATTGATTCCTAAATTCTGATTTCAGAGATAGCAAGTTAACGCAGCTGCTTCGAGAAGCTATGGGCAGCGTCATGTGTAGAGTAGCCATGATTGCCCACGTTTCTACAACCCCTTCCAGATACCCGGAAACGCTGGCCACACTGCAGCTGGCATCCAGGATACACAGGCTACGGCGGAAAAAGCTGAAGGTCATAAAATACATCAAAATTTTTATTCCTTAACTTACTAATACTTGCATTTTTTTAATATACTTTTTTTATATAGTAATTTAATATCGTGGTGTAATATATTGCGCAATAATAGTTTAAATACTTTAAATTATATTCGATTGTCAAAGATAATCTTTAAAAGGAACTAGTTCACTATCTCATCTTCTTCATCTTCTTCATTGGCGCAACACCCCTACGGTAGACCAAGGTCGTCTACCAACTGGCAGATTTCAAGATTTGGTTTGGTTTGTCGCTCTGCAGTCATTTTGTGCGCACTTTAGACTAATTAGACCGAGACCTGCAGTTTACCTGCATGCCACAGCCAGGATTCGAACCTGGAGCCTGTGGTACCAAAGGCAAGAGCGCTAATCAATTGGCATCAGGCAGCGGCAGATTTCGAGACAGGATATGTTTTCTTTTTATGTTGTAGGGTTGTCAGGGCTATGCCCAACAGTCGTATTAGATCAGGACCTACGGTATACAGCGGATTCGGCACCGGCGGGACTCGTCGAAACCTGTGGCACCGAACCCTAATCACTCGGCCTTCAGGCCCGCAGTTCTCTATATAACCCTAACAATTATCTCAAAATAAGAATGTATCAAAAAATGTTTTAATTCAAACTAACCTATTGATATTAAAGGCGTTGATGGTAATTTTTTGAACACACAAAATCACAATCAACATCACAAAATTTAGATGCTATTATATTGTAATCTTATTCTTTTTGTAATTATATTTAAATGAGACATAGATGACTTCGCTGTTCTGGAATTAAAAAGATCGCATTAACCTTTTGATGTTAGGAGAAAGTAAGAGTTATCATACATACTCTAATTATCGGAAATGACCTTATATCCCCGTCTCGGCACGATATGGGTGGTCTGCAAGATAAAGTATGTGTCAACCTAGTAACCAGTGCTTATTTTTGAATATTTTGAGCATTGTAGAAATGAACCTACGGCAAAGAAAGCAAACCCGAAACCTACACCCTTTTAACACTTTAAGGACGGCTAGGCGAAAGACGAATTGCGACCATTTGAATAGGGTAATTGGAAAACAGCATAGCTACAGATCGGTCGAGTTCATTTTATTTTTTAAATTAAACTATGATAATTAATTGTACATTTAATAGTTAATAAACATTTAAATAGTAAAAATTTGAAACGTTTAAGTTTTCGAGTGATATATTATCAAAAAAAAAAATATTGTAAAATTAATATTGATATTTAAAGTAATATTTATTCAGGTATTTCAGGTAGAGTATTTTAGTATTATTTCAGGTTTTATCTGGATTATTTAAGTATAGAGTGTTTGAGTAACTGATTTAAAAATTATGCATCTTAAAAAACAAATCTAATTTGGCTAGTAAGAAAGTGATATTAACAAATTATCGTTGAATTTTTTATGTATTTTATAACTCATGTAAATGAATGATTAAAACGATTGCTAAAAAGATTTTACTAATTTAATTTATTATTTATTACAGTTTGCAACTTCTTCTGAACTAGGCCCAATCGGTGACGAGAAAGGAGTTTGCAGACCTTTCGTCCGAATCCACGCAGTTGGAGAAGACGGTGCTGTCAAGTCTGGCAGTAGCGACCCGGACTATACATCCAGCAGTGAACAATCATGTGACACTGTGATATTCGTCGGTTCCGCTCGAAGCAGCCCTCTGGCGATATGTGATAGACGCAACAGCCAACCTATGTCCCCGTTAGCCAAAGAAAACCAGAGCACATCTGCGACACAAGCTGGTGGATCTTCCTCCAAAAAACAAATCACCACCAAATCGCACCATTCAGACAAACCACCGACAAGTTCTGGTGCAAATGGTGCCAACAACAGTGCAACGGGTAAACAGCCAAAGACTGCTGATTATGTTTCGAAAAGTGCCTTAAACGAACAGACCAGGACTAACGCAGTTGCTTCGCCTAAAAAGAAATCCGTCTGTTCATCTCCTTATTCCTCACCAAAGCATCAGAAGCTGACGGATTCTTCGGACAGTCCTAAAATGTCTCCCAAACTGAGTAAGTATGTGATGATGGACTATTCTGGTGACCTGAAAAAATCCAAAGGATCCACAGACTCAATCAGCAAAAGTTCTCCAAGCAGAAATCCAAAACTCTCTACTGCAGATGTCCATCAAAAGGCAGTTGCAGCCAGCAATGCAACTGGAAGTCCTCAGTCTCAGCGTAAGTCAAAACGATCTCACAAGCAGGATGCTGCCCAACAACAACAACTTTACATGCAACAACAGCAAGCAGAAAGTGCCCTGAAGCTTCTAACTAAAGAACCAAAGCCAACAAGCGATGAAACGTGGATTGATGGACCTAGATTCACCAAACCGAAGTTTGATTCACGAACTTTACATCAGTTGCAAAAAGAAAAATGGGTAGATGGCCCTGGTATGTATGGCTACATGGATGTTCAGAAAGAAACAATGATTCGGAAATGGGTCGAAGATCATTCAAGAGTGATTCCGGAATCAGAACGTAGAAAAGAAGTGTGGATTGATTTCCCGCCAAGGAAAGATGAAAAGTCTTCCACTGTAGTTGCTGCTGGTGATAAACACAGTTCACCTCACGCCAGCGAAAAGATTAAGAAAGAATCTCGGAATAAGCATGCAGATCAAACTGCATGTCATTCAACATCAGAATCTGAATCACATATTTATGCTAAGCCTTCTGTGGCCACTTCTAGGGAAACTCAGAAACAACCCGTGAGTGATTCTGCTAACAGAATCGCAACCGTTTCCAAAGATGTGAAACCGAAAATTTCTCATCAAATGGTTACAGATTTGGACAATTCCATTAACGGCAATTTGAGCGAGTTGCTTGGCCATTCTGATAACGGTAGCTCTCAATCTTCATCGGGTTCAGTTGATTTCAATGATAATAACAGTGAATTTTCTGAAGGAAATCGTTGTTTGTCCAATTCGAACCTGTATATGGAAGACAAAGATGGCTGCATGCTGTTAACTGACAATGTACAAAGTGATCCAGTAATGGCGGATTCTAGCATACAGGTTACTGAAGAAGATATATTTTCAACTTGTGGGTGGCCCAGAGAAGTTTTAATGGACAATCAACATTTTAGCGACACTGATAGCTATGAGGATGTTGAGCATCCTCTTCATGCTTTAAGTGCTGATGATCTAAATTTGGCATCTTCATTCACTGATTCTAGAGCTGCTAGTGTCGATTTCGATACGCTTAGTGTCCCAGAAGGTTGGACTGCCGACAGCCATATAGACCCAGATCTTACTCGGAGGTTACTCAGAGGTGGATCTCTTCCTCATTCTTCACACACGAGTTTACCCAGAAATTTAAACTCCAATGAAGATTTAAGGGTCAAAAATAATCTCTTAGCTTCTAAACTGGAAAAGTTAGCGAATCTTAGACAGATGATAGAAAGGTCTAATAAACAGGAAACGTGGAAAGCTCCTATCATGCCAACAAATTTAAGTGGTTTTTGTAGTACAGAAAACCGATTTCCATTTGTTACTAAACTACACCATAGTGCTGATTCCAGTTTAGAAGAACTAAGAGAAAACGATGCAAACAGTATTCGCAGTGAGCCAGCCGAATTGGATGTCGAAAATTTCGAATTTCAATTCAATGTAAAGCCTATGAATGGACTTCGATTAGAAGCCTTTTACAACAAAATACACAAAGTTCCTCTCTTTCCAGACTGTTACTCTCAGTTTGGTAAACCAACACAAGTCGTGCCTCCTAACATTAAGCAAACCAGACATTCTAGAATTCCAAGTGAAGATTTAGATTCGTTAAAATCTCCTTTGAAAAGACAAATGAATGAAAAAGATAATACAGAAAGTTCTCCTGTCAAAACAAAGCATAGGTGGAGTGCATCTTCAAGTCTTAGTGCCCAGAAAAAGAACACAGATAGTTCTCAGTCGCTGGATAAAGGTGATGATTTAGCAAGGACACGAATTTCGAGTGAAAATATAACCTCTTCAGAAAGATGTATACCGAAAACTATAACAGATCCTATGCAAAGCCAACCAATGTTACACGCTGCTTCAGTCGAAAAAGTGCATTCCTTAACAGAAATAATCCAAGAGCAGAGGTGTCGAGTGTACAGTGAAGGACCTTCGTCAAATCCCATGACATTTCATTCAACAAAATACCTATCTCAAAGAACTTCAAAATCCAGAATAATCGCAGAACATGCGACATACATTGGAAAAACCTCAGAGAATTCTGATCAAAGGTATGACGTTCCTTTGATAAAACAACACCAAAGAAAGAGGGGGAGTCCAAAGCTATCTCCGAGACACTTTTTTGGCTCTTACCGAAATAGTCAGAACAAACAATTGAAACAGCATAATCAATACAATTACCCGTCCGCTACTGATCTAAATAATGAGGCAGGAACATCAGGTGGCATAAGTCCTAGTGTTTCATGGTCTACGACACGTGCCAGTACATCCCAAATCGTGACAGAAGCACCAACCCAATCACCAGGAAGCAAATCATCTATTTTAATTCGAAGTACATCGACGCCAACTAATCCTTTCGCCAATAACGGTTCGTCGCCTTCAGGTTTAGGTGCAGAATCTTACTCTTACATTTCAACAGCCACGCCAACCATCACCACACTGACGCCAACCAGTGTCCTATCCAAGAAAGAAGCCAAGTGGGCTGCAAGACAGTCCAGTAGTGGTCATGGGAGCGACAGCAGTGTCATCAGTACGGACATCAAAGAGACTAAAGAACTTCTGGGGAAGCTCTCGAAGACGCCACAGTTTTCTGGCACCAGCAGCGGGTATGAGAGCATGCCACGAGACAGCGAAGGAACACCCCTGTCTTCTTCTAGTCAAGAGTCAGGGAGTGAGGTTGGTGCAAGGAAGGAAGCCAGGGGACGGAAAGGAACGCGGAAGAAAACTCAGGGTAATTATTTAGAATCATTTCTAAAATTTGATACGAATAGTTTTGCAGAATTTATTTTAGAATTTTATGCATTTTAATATGTGTGTGTATGTAATTTGAACATAGACTCTTGTATACCAAATACTTTCCGCAAGTTTTCAATATTTTGAAATTATTAGTGTGGTGCGTGGATATTGTAGTGGTGCCTTGGATGTTTGTAGTGGTTCGGAATCCACTTTAAGCCATAGGTTCCGGTCTAATATGTTCGTAGAGTGTTACGGGGGCATTGTTACTCCGCTTCCGTGGCTTATCTTCAAGTTACACGCACCTCTTGGGTAATGCAAAGTGAGTAACGTCTGTGCAGCGCTTGCCTTAAGGCATCCAAGACAATTGTCTAAGTGTTTGTCAGCTGCATTAGAACAAAAAAAAGTGTGGTGCATAAGCAAATTTAAAATCATTTTGTTTGCATAAATAATCACATTTAATTATACTACTATTACTAGTGCACCACACCACATAACTGTGCCTAGAGCTGAGGTGCCCCTTTACAGTTTGGGAATAATGTGGGTAAAAATAAGTCTTATTGGGCTCTATGACGCTCTCGGTCATATAAGACCTGGACCTACTGCTTAAAGTGGATTCCGAGCCACTACAAATACCCATAGCATAGACGGGACTCGAACCCATAACCTGTAACACGGAGCGCTAGACACTCAGCCATTCAGGCCCTGAATTACAGTTACCATGACTTTTTTAACTAGCGACACAAATGTTCAAAGGAACCTTCAAAAAGGTATTCTCCCATTTAGTTCTTCTAGATGTAGTGTAATAAACAACACATAAAACAATCGGAGTAAAGTTGAAACCGCTACGAATCATCCCTTTGGTGCATTAGTAAGAAATGACCTTGAGTTAGGATCGAAGACCTCGAAGTTGAGTTAGGAGTCGAATATATGAGACCGGAATCTACGGCTTAAAGGGGATTACGAACCATTACAAACATCTATGGCACCGCCGGGATTCGAATTGGATACCTGTCGTACTACTACACCACACCACACTTCGTCACACCACTGCGCCTAGAGCTGAGTTGCCCCTATACAGTTTAGCAATAAAGCGGGTGAGAAGACTGATTGGGTTCTGGGACGCTCTACGGTCATATTAGACCAGGAACTACGGCTTAAAGTGGATTCCGAACCACTAAAAACAACAATAACACCACCGGGATTCGAAGCCGTCGTCTGTGATACTGAACGCTAAAGCGCTAGCCACTCGGCCATCTACATTTAATTATAGGAGCAAAGCAGCTGTTTTAATATAAAATATATACAATTCTCATCAGAAGTAGGCGGCTAGAAAACCAATTGGCTAGCGCTCTGGCCATTGGTACCATAGGTGACATAGATGTTTGCTAATGGTTTGGAATCCATGTTAAACAATAGGTCTCGGTTAAATTTGCCCAAAGTGAGCAAAAAAATTGACCATAGAGAGACAAACAGAACCATCAGAAATGGTTTAGTATAGTTTATTTTACGAATATGTTGTTAGTTTTTTTAACGAACACACTGGCGACATTTACTTAAATCCACTTAATCTTGAATAAAGTTACTTTTAATTAGATATTTATTATTAAATAAACTTAATTTCATCAGTATAATTAAAAATTGTAATTGACTTGTAAAAACAGTCGATTAGAAGCTTCCGAATAGGTAGATGTCCAAATCTTTTTTGTCGATCAAGTTTTATCTTCAAGGGGCCTGATGGCCGAGAGGCTAGCGCTCTGGCGCTCGGTACCAAAGGTGCCATGGATGTTTGTAGCGGTTCGGAATCCACTTTAAACCGTATGTTCCGGTCTAACGTGATCGTAGAGAGTTGCGGGGGTATTGTTACTCCGCGTCCGTAGCTTCTTTTCAAGCTACACGCACCCCCTGGGTAATGCTATGTTAGTAACGTTGGTACAGCGCTTGTTTTAAGGCATCCAAGACCAAGCTGTCTAAGTGTTTGCCAGCTGCATTAGAAAGAAAAAAAAAGTTTTATATACAAACAAGTAATAATTAGGTACATTTGATACAGATTTTGTAATTTTTTATTTACTGATATTTTATTAAATCTCGAATTAATACATAACAAGTTTAAAGAATTCCTTAAAAAATAAAACTATTATTTATAGCTTATAAATAACGTAAATAGCCTAATTTTAAGAGAGTTTTTGCATAAGCTTTTTTTTATCGTACGATATTTTTCTTCCTAGCGCGCATGCTCATAGGAAACATTGTACTTATTGCGCATGCGTATCTGTAATACTGCACTACTGAGCTATTCCCATGAGCATGCGCGCTAGGAAGAAAAAGAAACGTTATGCAAAACTCTCTAATAGTAGAGAATGTTACATTATTGTTACCAAATAAATAAATTGTTGACTATTTCATAAAAATATTTTTAAGCTTTCCAATAAAAACCCTGAAAGTGCTTTTTTAAAACTGATTTCATTTTTTATATATCAGTTTATTTTATTTTTTCAATAACTGGCCAAACATGTTTACGTTAAGAGATATGGCTATTATTTTATTTTTCCTCAAGAGAATTAGAGATAAACCTAATACTTATAATAGTAATTTATTGAAATTGTATAAAAATGCAATAAAATCTTTCTATACAGCAATTAAATCTATAGTTTTATTTCCACCTGATGCTTTTAAAATAAATACCCATGTGTTATAACATTTATTGAAATAAAGATTACTTTTATCGTCTTATAGAGGATTTGAAGAATTTAGGGAATTAAATATTTTTCTTATAATGGAGATCATATATGTAATAGTATATCACGTGGGATTTAATTTTATGTCTTATGATAATTTTATCAAGTCTAGTTAATGAGTTTTAACCAAATTATTCGTTACTTAAAACCCTTATTTCAACAGATGAATATTTACTTTTAATTAACGTGAGTAGATATTGGATGATTTGAAGCTAGTTTGTATTTTAGATCGATCAACAACATGAAAAAATATTAGATGTTTATTAGATATAGCATTAAAAAATTTAATTCTTATTAATTGAGAGATGTGCTTTAATTAATAATTGCCAAGTGGAAGAAATTGAATAGAATTTTTAAATTAATATTATATAATTCTATTTTGATGAACGACAAATGTTTGATACAATGTAGTTATATTGTAGTAAGTATATCGACTAAGAGCTTGAATTTTGTTAGTAGCTTATATTTTTTATAACATTAACTAGTATAATCCTTTGTTATTATTCTAAATGTCAAAATATTGGTAATAATTTTGTGGCTTGATAAAATATCAGAGTATTGAAAATAATTATTTAAAAAATCAATATGACAAATTTACTTTTATCTCTTTAAATATAAGTTTAAAGAAATTAATGAAATAATAAGCAAAGGAATGAAACACTGTGGTTGAAATTTTAACAGTTTCTGATAAGGTCAGAATTTTAACAGAGCTGCTAACCTTTAACGTTGAGTTGGTGTATCGTATCATAACATTATGTAAACAATAATTACTATTTTATATTCATAATTAAGACAACTATAATTAAATCAATCGTGACAGAAAATCTCCAAGTAAAGAAAAAAAAAATTAAATGAATTCTAGGAATTTCACAAGATTAGTATGACATCGGAAGCCAATAATTCAAGGTGGCAATAATTTCTCAATTTTCACAAGCCCCGAGGCCCTTTATAATAAGGACCATTACTTGATTTGATCAACGTCTGTTGTACCTCAAACCAGCATAGTCTAATTTTGATCAACATCGTCTACTTGCGTATGTCAACCAGTTTTGATTTTCGTCTACTATACTAGGGAAAATTAGGACGGAATAATGCCTTCTGAGATGCCTTTCAGGAGCAACATCCTCGACCCTTTTGCCATATCGAAGAAAATCCATAAAAATCAAATCAGATAATCCACCGTTCATTGCAAAACATGCTTATCGACATAATACATCGGGTGTTATTGCTTGCGTCGATAGTTTTTGTTTTTGATCGTTATTAGATGTTTTGCATTCGCGATTGAGAGTGTTTTTGAATGGATAGTTTTCATGTTTGTCTGATGACTGTACTTTTTAGATTTTCTTAGACTTTTCGGCTGATAGCAGATATGAAAATGTCTGGTCATATATATTAGTTAATAATAAAAAACGTAGTACCATAATGTCATAAATATAAATAACCCACAGTGCCATAAACGTAAAAGCCACTACAAATATCCACGGTGGTGCCATAGATAATTGTAGTGACTCGGAATCCACTTGAAACCGTAGGTTCCGGTCTAATAGGATCGTAGAGCGTTGTGGGGGTGATGTTACTCGCGTCTGTAGCATATCTGTAGATAACTGTCTCTGTATTGCCAGCTGCATTAGAAAAACAGTATAGTAATGTCTGGTCCTATCTATTAGTTAATAACAAAAAAAATGTGTGCCATAAACGTAAAAGCCACTAAAAATATCCACGGCGGTGCCATGGATGTTTCTTGTGGTTCGAAATCCACTTTAAACCGTAATTCCCGGTCTAATGTTACGGTTACTGCTACTCGCCGGTTACGAGTAATGTTAATCCGGGGTAGTGTTACACGCGTCCGTAGCATATCTTCAAGCTGTACGTGTCCCCTGGATAATGCTGAATGAATAACAGCGATGCAGCCCTTGTTTATAGCATAAACGATAGTTGTCTCTGTATTGCCAGCTGCATTAGAAATAATAATAACAATATAAAATAAAATTCTACTCCCTTTTTTTAACAATATTTCCTAACAAATATTTTCTGTTCGAAGGTTCTAGCAAACGAAGTCGTTCTGTTCCTGCAAGGCCTCCGGTGAATGGCAGTCCAACTTGGCAACAGCAACAACAGCAGCAACAGCAAGCCGTAGCCAGTCCAATGACCAGACAGCAGATTCGCGGGCGACTGGTCAGGGATCTGCACGACCCTACGCTGTGGAAGTCGGAAGAAGACGTCTGCTGCACTAGTCTCCTCTGCTGCCGACTCCTCGACTTTTACTAAGTGACTGATCTACCTCCAGGGCACTCTACGAATGACACAAAAACTCTACATACACAACAATAAGGATGTTGGAGAAAGGATTACATTTGTGTTTACCTCATCGCTTCAGAAAAACAAACATGGTTTTTATTGAGCAAATTACATAACTAATTAACGCTTCTTTAACATTCTGACATTAAAAAATTAATTAGATACTAATAAATCTTTTAATAATCAAAAATGTTAACGCATTATACTAGGTCATAAAAAAGGTACATTTAAAAAAGGGCAACTGTTTTCAACACAAAATTCATTACGTTTTTCTTTTTTTTTTTCAATTTTGTAATAACCGATTTCATTTCTTTAAGGGGACACGGTGGTCTTGAGTTTTCAAAGAATCTAATTTTTTTTTCGATATTTCGAAAGTATAATCCTTTAAGAATATACTGTTAAATTTTTGTAATGATATTGACGATATTTTAAGTTCTACAGCCCATTTAGCTGAGAATATGCCTACCTTAAACTTCAAACTCTTTTATTTTGAAACTACTTTTTTCCGCACGGTGTGAGGAAAAAAAAACTACTCGGCAGATTCGTCTCAAATTTTACTATGTCATTCAATACACCAGTACCTATCGTTGGAACTAAAAAAAAGTGTTTACCTTGAATACTTTTAGTTTTTACAAAAAATAATGGAAAAACTGTCTGTTTTCTGTTGTAAATTTCAACAACGCACCATTTTGTCAATTTAAAAAAAAAAATTATTCTAGTTCATGCGATAGCTACACTCATACTGATCAGAAATTGTTTTTCGTTTTTTTGTTTACAGATAAGTGATAGAGCCAAAACTTGACCCACCACCCAGGTCCATATTTATGATTAGAGCAACTTCAGCGCCATTCCTTAGCTACTTAAAAGTTTTTTTTAATAGTATACAAAAAATTATAATTAAAGTGATTTAATATATCTATAAAGTTTGAATAACATTGTTCATTGTTTCCATTAAAAACAAGTAACATAAAAAAATTTTTTAAAGTCAATTCCTACTTTTTTCCCACTATATTGCAGGAAAGTCCTTTACAAATAAAGTTAAATTTTCCTCTTACATCTGGATCTATTATTAGATACATGCAACTTAAAACTAAAAAAAAATTAATGAATTAATATTTGAAAAAAAAAATTGTATTAACATCCAGTGTCATCCACTACAAGTTTAAAAAAAATGTATTTGAACTTGAGTGGACGAATAAAAAGTATTTTATGAACGATTGAAAATTTGAACAAGATATTTACAGGGAGACAAGATGATGTGAGCTAATAGAACGAATTGAAAAATAATCCTGAAAACTTGACGAATTCACGGGTGCTAGACCACCGGTTCCCCTTGACAAAATTTGTCTCTTTATTATGCAAAATAATACAGATAACTAACATCATCGATATATACATATATTTTAATTCGTTGTAGAATTGAAATAATTTACACATTGAAGAAGTCGAAATAGTTGACAAAATGAACGTCCTCTTACCGAATTAAAACGCAAATACTGATCAAATTCTCATTAAAAGGCGACATTGAAAGCACATTCCATTAATCATCATCATTTTATTAATGAACTTTACATGAACATTAATAATCGTATTCTGCTAATGAAAAAATATATGACTCATTTTCTATGTTCCTCTCACATAACCGTAATCAAGATATACAAACGCACTTAAAATAACATGCCCTTTTCAAATAATATATTTCCACTCTATTTTCCCCCATATTAATAATATTAAGGAGTGTAATTAAAGCATGGATAAATGTTCGCATTAAAAGTTTATGGTTAATTTTAACTATTAATGAGTTTTATTTTGTGGAACATTAATTACAGAATAAATTTAAATCACAGAAAGCATTTAAAGCAAAGTATTAGCAACGAAAACTCAAGTAAAACAAAACATATGTTATATGTTGAAGATAAATAAATGAAAAGCAAAATCAGTTATTTATCATGAATTATTCCGTATTACATAAAATTTTATGGAAAAACTTTGTATAACTGAATAAATTTTGAAATAAATACACCAGAACTCAAATGACAAATATAAATATATTAATTTCATATATCTGATTTATATAATAAAAGCATACACCAATAAGATTTAGGAAATGAAAAAAAAAAAAAAAAAAAAAAAAAACCCAAGTAAAATTTTTATTTTTAAATAAAAAAAAGAGTGAAAAATTGAAACATAATGAGTTGTTATTGTTATGTTTACTGTTATTCTTACATGTACACAGACATAATATAATAATAATAATGATACTAAATGCGCATTATAAGAAATATATAACACTAAAAATGAAATAAAAACAATGAAATCATTAAAAAATATTTATCTTACTAGTGCAATATTTGTTTGCGCAAGAATATTAGTTTAAAATCAAAGTTAATTTTTTTCTCGTCATTTCTACAGTTAATTTTTGGATGCACACATAATGTAATTTTTTAATACATTGGTTTTCACCACGTTGGCCATTATGAAATAAATCTATCAATACATTTTATAAACGTGTGATAAATCTCACGGGTCAGAAAAAGGTTCAAGACCCCTGGTATACTTTATTCTTTTTTTTTTTTTTTTTAATCAAGCAATAACTCATGACCAAATCTTTCTTTAACCAATCCTTTCAATAGAATTACAATCACGATTTTATCTTCAAATCATTTATCTGTAAGCATTCAAATCAATAAGCAAAAGTCTTCTTCCATTCCAACCATGATATCGTTACCGCTAGAAACGTCATTCCATGCACTTAACCACAGCAGATAATAATAATAATAAACGCACATCGTAAAGAAAAACATAACACTAAATATGAAATATAAAAAATATATAAATACAAATGAAATAAAAAAATATAAAATCATTAAAATTTTTTATTTTACTAGTGCGATAGTTGTTTGATTTTAAAATAATATTCTTGCACAAAGTTAATTTTTTTCTCATAATTTCGACAGTTAATTTTTGAATATGTGGATAATGTATTTGTTTTAATACATTGGTTTTCACTAATTTGGCTGTTATAAAATGAATATATTAATATACTTCGTAAAGGTGTGAAAAATCTCACGGGCCAGAAAAGTATTCAAGGCCACCTCTGGTCTAATCCATTCTTTTTTTTAAAATCAAGTCTTTCTTTAACCAATCCTTCCAATAGAATTACAATAAAAAAAAGCACGATATTCACTTTTAACTTATTCATTTATTATTATCTTTAAATCATTTATCTCCAAGCACTCAAGTCAATAAGCAAAAGTCTTCTTCCATTCCAACCATGATATCGTTGCAGCCAGAAATGGCATTCCATGCACTTAACCACAGCAGATGTTCCCTGCCCATGTGATTGATTACGCTTTCTCAAAGTCCAGTGTGATTGGAATTGCATTGAAACAAATGGAAACCATCTCTAAATCAAAAGCGTTTCCTTGCGGATTACTTGACTAAATTATCCAAATTACTTACTGGAGAGAGTTCCTGGTTGACGATGAAGAAGTTAGCTGGCAAAGGATTCCAAATTCTTCTCTATTCCGTTCCACGCTTTGATTTGGTAATGTTTATATTCAATTTCGTTGAGCGCCCAAATAATTGGCACGCTTCCAAACTTTCTGGTGGACGCTTGTTGCAATTATACCATTTGCGTTTGCAAGTTACTTGATTGAGTTAGCGTTCTGACTAATACGATTTCTAAATTTTATCCATTGGGAAATTTCCAAATCGGTGTGTATGAAGCAGTACCTTTGAAATTGTCTTCTTTTGCATCTGCAGTCGTGATGAATCTTTTCTGGTTTTGAATACATAGAGATCTTTTCTTTCAACTCAATAATTTAAAAATTAATTTACTGTTGTCTAATTAATATAGATGATTTATTAAAAAAAAATGAGCCTAATCATTTTCTATGTCTTCATTATAAATTTCAATTCAAGTTGCCCGATATTGCTGTCATCTGTAGAACAAAAGTTTAATTGCAATTTTTTGGAAATTCCATCGTATACCATTTATATTTTTATAATAGATTATCGTTGAGTCAGTGCATACCACATTCAGTGAAATTCCAATGAGAATTGTATTTTTTGGTTGACCATTTTCCATTTTTTTGGGTGGCCAGCCCAAATGATCTTGCGGGCCACTTTAGACATGCATCGTAACTCCGCGGGCCACATATAAAATTATATATCCTGAGATTAGATTTAGACCCACAATAGACATTTTTTTGGAGTGAAAAATTAAAACATAATGAGTTGTTATTTTTATGTTTACTGTTATTATTACATAGATAAAATAATAACAATGATACTAAAGTCACATTGTAAAGAAATATATAACACTAAAAATGAAATATAAAAAAATATAAATTATTAAAAAAATCTCGACTTAATAAATTAATTTGATTTGACTTTTTCCTTGGCAGTGCCATGGATGTTTTGTTAGTGGTTCGGAATCCACGTTAAACTGTAGGTCCCGATCTAATTAGCCTAAAGTGTGCACAAAATGACAGCAGAGCGACAAACCAAACCCAAACCATTGACGTTTTCCTTTCATATTCGTAAGTTTATATACAAGAATATGAATTCTCAAAAACATTTTTAATTAATTATTTCATTCCGAGTCTTTTTTGTATCCTTTTCCACGCCATTGCATTCATTTCTCGCTAGTAATTTTAATATAGTGTGTTCCACCTTTATCTTTAAAGTAGTATTGTTGAGTCTTATTTAAAACTGTATTAACTGATCACTTACGCCATTATGTAAAGAATTTGTACAAAAAGGAAGAAAAAAAAACATGCATCTAATCATTATCTCAACTCGTTTCCATTATCATTATTAGATGAGAAGCTATGTCTCACAGTATTGTAGATCTGCCATTTTTCAACAATAATAAGTATCGTTTCCTTACATCAAATTATTATAGCATTATTATGCTCAATTGATTTTGAATCATACATTCCATGACCATTAACTTCAAAATTTTATCACAACAGAAAATGATGTAAAGGTCCCACAACTCAAAGATAAATATCATCTGTCATTTTCACACCAAATTTCAAATGTCGTAAAAAATTAGCTTATTTCATTTTTTTTATCATCAACCTGCCCGAAAACATTCATAGTATCTTTCTCATAATTCTTTAAAAATCGACCTACTTAACCATCCATATACCAACCACTGCTTACAAATATCCACTTTTCAATATTATTCATTTTTTAAACTCTAATATTATACAATCAATTTCTCTCTGACTTTTCGACCACAGACACAAATCTTGACATGTATTCCATCATACAAAACCATCAACACTAATCAAAGATCATAATGATTCATAAGCATGGTTCCATTTATCTATCCTCCACTATCATCTTCTCATCTGTAATTGTTCACATACATATTAAAAACAACATCAACTTTTTTTAAAAATTTAATATTCATCTAGTGAAGTTTGTCATTAAAGAGGAAACTATTCCAATCTCCAACATCAAGTAAAAAAACAAATTCTTTCGTTTTTCTTCAGACCTTTCATCAAAAGCCAAAACAAATCCTATCTTCAATTATGTTCTTCATATTGCAACTGACAGTCTACCACCAACTATTCTCTGAAAACTGTATACTTCCTTCATGCATTGTCTGTATAGACATCCACCGGTCACTTTTACTTGTGAATTATTTGAACTTGTTAACATAATGAGCTTAATGATTTTTTATACAAATCACTTGTGCAAAAAGAAGAAAAACTAGAAGGATGGGGAAGCTGTTTTTCTTTTTTTAAAAGTGATTTGGGAACTATGAACGTCTGTGGATTGATGGATGGACTTGGAAAAACTTTTTTTTTTTGTTTTCATACTGCACATAGAAGTTATGAAAGATCTTCATTTAGATTTATTTGTAAATTCCTTCTTCCTTTTCTTGTAGATGTATATCCTTGAAGACTGTGTGCACTCAAAGATTATTAGTGCAAGAAAGACTGTGTTTTCATTTTTTTTTCCTGTTCATTTGAAAATGTGCCATATAAAATGAAAGAAACATTTTGCAGTGGACTATCTATTGTATAAATTAACTTACTGAGTAAATTAAAACTTGTGAATAATTCAAAGTGTTTCCATTTTTTTGTGTTTTGTGCTTTTTGATTCATCAATAAAGATTACGAAAACACATACAAATACTATAAGTTACACCAAATAAATTTTTTTTTGTACAAATATGAAAATGCAGTGAAGTAATTGGAAATTGTAAAATATCAATTACTAAAATTTAAAGAATTTTATGAATTGTAATAAACATCTTTTATTTCTTTCTTTCTTTTTAACATAAAATTTGTTTTGAATTAATTATGAACAAAATAAATCACGTAACGAAAATGTTTTTCATGACTTGTAATAATTGATCACCTTTTATATATTTTTTTTATAATTTTTTCTCTTACTTTTATAAATATTTTATTTTATTTTTTTCATAATTTTTTCTCTTACTTTTAAAATTACCTTTCCCTTTTTTAACAGTTTTTTTACTTTTTATAATTTTTTCTCTTACTTTTTATAATATTGATGTATGTTATGAATTAATTATCAAAAATTAAATCATATAATAATATTTTATTATTCCTTTTTTTCTTTTTTATTCCTTTTTTTAAGTGGCACTAGAATTATTTAGTGAGTTAAAAATAAAAAAAATAATGTCTTTCCAAACTCACCTTAAATATTATATTATTTCCTTATAATAACATAATAATTATATACAATTTAAAATGAAAAATTGCCAATAGCACCTAAAAGAATACATCAATAGAATGAAAATCTTCTTTAAAAAATTTTCATTCTTATATAAAAAAGAAAAAAATAATCATTTAATTGAACCTTTTGATGCATAACTTTACGAATTGTTAAAAAATAATTCATTGCTAACAAATTTTCGAAATTAATTTTACTATAAAATGAAGCAAAATTATTTACATTTAAACTCTAAAAAAATAATTTTCAAAGAAAACTTCTGTTCGCTTATCGAAAGCCAAATAATCAGTGCTCTAAGGCAGCAATATTAATTACAAACTCTCCTCCTATCTTGATGAAGGTGATGCCTAAACCATTATCCTCATAAAATGAAAATGTGACAAAATGACCAATGATAAACATTTGTTGCCATGACAACCATTGAAAGGGTGACTCCCTATAGCGTAATAGCTTCCGCTGAACGCAAGAGACTAATATGCGACTAATTTGTAAACGTCTTTACCTTATCTGCCTCAAAGTTAATATGAAATTTTTAATTTGTTTTGCTGCTGCAAGTTTACGTAAAACAACTATTAATCAAATCTTTTATATTTAACAAGGGGAATTATTATTATTATATTTTAAATAGTTTATTTCCCGTTACTGCTAGTTGTAATAGAATTGTTATTCACGAGAAGATATTATTCGTGACATATATCGAAACAATGTGGTCTGTTTTTAAAATTAAACAAATAATAAATAAATTCTAATTCATGGCTGAATACCACTGTGGCCAAAAAGTAAGACCAATTTTCAATTTAAAATTCCGGGGGCTTATAGAATTTCAATTTATTTTTTTTGTTTTTAGGTGGCTGGCACTGTCCTTGACATCTGTGTGAAATTTCACGTCAAAAAATTCATTAGCGTTTGAGTTACGCTTGGCTTTGTGAGACGCTAAAACTGATTCCGTCGATTTTTGAAATGTCTGAATTCATTGAGAAAACAACTTGCATTCAATTTTGTTTGCGGAAACGTAGAGAATGTTGCAGAAGGCATTCGATAAGCATTTCTATACCGGAAAGAAATATTTAGAAGTGGTATAAACAGTTCAAAGAAGGCAGAGAACGCGTTGACGTTGAACCCTCTGGTCGACCATAAACCTCAACCGACGGAGCTCACGTCCAAAAAATTAAAGATTTGGTGCTTGCTTAAAGATTTGGCGTCGATTTACAATTAGAGACCTTGCTGATGATGTTGGAATTTCAAAAGGATTGGTCAATTCCACTTTGGGGCCTCAAATGCGTCAAATCTCGATTGGTACCGAAAACAATGAATGCAGCAGCTCACACTGTTGATACTTCGTGACTTTTTCGCCAAAAAAGAAACCCATATCGTTCCATAACCACCGTATTCCCACCGTGCAACTTCTGGCTATTCCCTAAACTCAAAAGACCACTCCTGAGACACCGTTTTGAGTTGATTGCAGAGATTCAACGTGAATCGCTGAGCGCTTTGAAGGCCATCCCTGCCGATGACCTTTTAGCATGCATTGAGGATCGGAAAAAAAGTTCGCATAAGTGCATTGTATCCAAAGTGGATACTTTGAAGGCGATGAAATAAATTTGGAAGAATAAGTAAAGAGTTTTTGAAAAAAAATAATTTGTCGTACTTTTTGGACACAGTAGTAAATATTTACTCAGTAATGCAATTGTTGTTTACAAGAAATTATTCGAGACATATTTCAAAACAATGTGGTGTGTTGTTTTTTAAAATAAACAAAATAATTAATAAGTTCTAGTTAATTCTAATTAATTATTTCTATTTAATTAATCATTTAAGGCCTTAATTAATTAATGCATTTAATTAGCTTCCCCTGAACGCAAGAGACTAATATGCGACTAATTTGTAAACGTCTTTACCTCTTCTACCTCAAAGTTAATATGAAATTTTTAATTTGTTTTGCTACAGCAAATTACGCAAATCTTTATAAAAGATTTGATTAATAAAGATTAACAAGGGGAATTATTATTATTATATTTTAAATAGTTTTCATCCCAGTACTGCTACTAGTAATGCAATTGTTGTTCACGAGAAGATATTATTCGAGTCACATTTCTAAACAATGTGGTTGGTTGTTTTTAAAATTAAACAAAATAATAAATAAATTCTAATTAATAGTTGAATATGCCATGAAAACAAAGCATTTATAATAAATGCATTTAATTCATTCAACCTAACCTTATTTAATACCGCAATATTTATCTGTAACAACTGTTTATTCTGTAGTTAGAATAGTTAGTGGTGCAATAATTTAATCATAACAGTCGAAATGAATTCAAATCAAGCAAACGGTGCCTTAAAATTGTAGAGTTGCAATTGTTATCAACATAACAATTTCAAGCTAATAATATTATTAGATGCCAATCATTTAAAACATATCGAATTTTGAATATCTACTGAATATTATTATTTAAATCATGGACTGACAGTTTGAATTTATTCTAATATTACTACGAGCACTAAAATATGCACATAAAATCTTTCATTTACTTATGCCAGTGACTGCTGATGTTTTATAAATGTTATAAAATAAAAAATTTAAAAATTAAATATGATTCAAAATTATAAGCCTCAATGGTTCATGTATTTAGGCTATAGGCCTAAAGAAGCTCATTTCGAAAACCAATAAGATGAACAAAAATTGTTCATAAACAAAGTCTATGCAAAATTTATATATACAGAGTAATTATAATTAAAGTCGCACTTTATAATTATGTCCAAAATGCTGTAAAAAAAAAAAAAAAAAAAAGAACGACTCGTCAGAATGAATTTAAATTTCAACTGAAGTTACTTGAAGAGGAAAACGGTATGGCATCAAAAAAAAAAAAAAAAAAAAAAAAAAATTCCACCGATTTTCCCCATCCAAATTTTTATGACCTTGCCGTGGTTCCACTAACAGTGCCGCAACTGTTGAATGACGTGAAAGTCATTTTTTCCTTCAAGGAACCGAAACAATCAAGCACATTGAACACTACAGTTGGTTTAATATGGAACTCATGTCAAATGAGTTGTCATTTCGATTCAAAATTCACCCAGCACTTCCCTTTTACCCAGCCTGAATTCATTTTCTTTATGCCGCTTACAGCGCCATCTATTAATACACTTTGGAATATTTTTGACGCCGTACCATGTCCTCCTTCTTCAAGTATCTTCAGTTCAAATTTGAACTCTTTGTGACGAGTGGTTCTTTTATTACAGCATTTTGGAAGTGGGACTTTAGTTAAAATTCCCCTGTATGTATGTGTAATATAATATATATATACATATATAACGATCACTATATAATATAACAAATTTTTGGGTAACAAATTTTTAGCTGTTTTTAATAAATAATGTATTTTTTATCTTCACATTCTATCGTCTTAAATGATAAAAACATAAACAGCACCAACAAATTGGATAATTGCCAATTGGACGTGAAATTACTTTTTGTTTTATAACAACTTCATTTATGTTTTTTTTTTTCACACCCAACAATTAAATTTATTTTTCTTGTGTTATTTGTCACTCGAAAATAACACAGAAACGTGTTGCGTTCTATGCTGGGCCTACATGAAGTTATGTATATTTAGACCATTTTGCTCCAGAATTCTATAAAAATGAGTATTTAATATCTGTTTTTAGTTAAAACCGAAATAACATACTGGAAAATTGGTTCAAATGATTGTCGATGGTTACTTCTTGACACTATTTTAATTAAAAAAAAGTAATAAAAAATAAATTCATGCTATTTAGCTAACAGAAGGAAACTTGACAGAAATGAGGATGATCCTTCACGAAATATATACTTTATAATTGTGGGGTAATCTTTTTTTGTTCTAATGCAGCTGGCAAACGCTTAGACGATTGTCTTTGATGCCTTAATGCAAGCGGTATGTGGGGTAATAAATTAATCAAATGAAACCCAATCAATTTTTGTCTGCAAAAGTTGCACAGATTTTTAATTTGGGCAAAAATTAAAAACCTGACAAATATATTCAGCAAGCTTGATTACCTGTTATTATCTGTCTTATCAGAAATATGCTATCGTCGTTGTCATATGTGTAGTTTATTAATCACTAAAAAAACTGAAAAAATGAAATCTCTCACTCAATGCAAGTTTACAAAAGTTTTAATTTGGACAATTTTTAAAAACCTGTTACATGTGAGCAAACCTCACGATATATCAGTCAAAAATAATATGCTTTTTCTGTCGGCATTTTTGCATATGAGGTAGCTTATTTGATGTATAAAATTCTATAAAATGATGTCTTAATGCCACTTTATCTTTCAATTTTCGTCTCCAAATTTGTACAAACATTTAATTTGGGCAAAATTTAAAAACCTGACAAACATATTCAGCAAACATCATTCTCTGTCATTCCTAAAACTATGTATCATTTACATTTTCGTATATGTGTAGTTTATTAATCACTAAAAAACTGAAAAAAAAATGTAACCTTTGACTCAATGCAAGCTTATAAAAGTTTTGATTTGGGCAGTTTTTAAAAACCTGATACATATGAACAAACCTCACGATCTATAATATCACTCAAAAATTACTATGACATTACATGTATATATTACACGTAAATAAAATTACATGTATACGAGGTAGCTTATTTGTAGTGTAAAAATCTGCTAATAAAAATTAATAAGAAGTTCTTATGTACATTAAAGGCAAGTTATATAAAAAAAATGTTTAAGTCAATTCCAACTTTTTTTTTCACTTTTTTCACTGCAGAAAGTCCTTTAAAAATAAAGTTGAAATTTTCCTTTTACATCTGCCGCCATCTATTGGTAGATACATACAATTTAAATCTAAAAAAAATAAAATTAATTAATTTTAATCAATGAATTAATATTTGAAAAAACTGTATTCACATCCAGTGTCATCCACTACAAGTTCAAAAAATGTATTTGAACTTGAGTGGATTAATAAAAAGTATTTTATGAACGATTGAAAACTTGAACAAAATATATATAGGGAGAGTGTGAACTAATAGTAGGAATTGAAACAAACAATGTTTTCACTGTACATCTACATTGAAAACATTCAACGTTTTCTTGTTTCTGGAAAAAAAAATAATATGTCATTCTCAATAAATAGCGTTAAAAATAACGCGTGTGTTAAAAATAAGGCACGCTATTGAATCCATTTTTTAAATATCTTGACATTTTGTTTAATAAATATCAAAAAAATCCTTTAATTCAAATCTATCACTATTTTACTCCCGGTCAAAACAAAAATAAATAGACTGCATACACTAATCCAGAGAGCACATTTTCTGTTATACTAGAACAAACTAAGTCCGGGGAAGCAATCTCTTGCCAAGTGTGATCTTCAGCAATGATGTTTAATTGTGCAGACTTAATTGTGAGAGCTCAAGTCAAAAGACTTGGCCATCTTGGAAAGAAGCCCATATGCTTTAAGTTGATAAAGACTAATGGTTGCCTCGAGTACTGACCACACAATCGTAAATTGAGAAATGTCCTCTGGGAAGTCTCTTAACGTCTCCGAGGATTCGCTGTGTTTCTACTAGCAATCAGCTTGATTTAGTCTTAGTTATACAAAGAAGATACATGGGCTTAAGCAGTAAGTCCTTTTCAGACTCTTTAGTATTTTTGTGAGTGGGAAACTGTCCTGTTTTTAAATTCCTTCTATTAGCTCACACTCTCCCTATGTATATCTTGTTCAAATTTTCAATCGTTCATAAAATACTTCTTATTCATCCACTCAACTTCAAATACATTTTTTTTTAAACTTGTAGTGAATGACATTTGATATTAATACAGTTTTTTCAAATATTAATTCATTAATTAATTAATTAGAGTTTTTTTTAGATTTAAGTTGCATGTATCTACCAATAGATGGTGCCAGATGTAAGAGGAAAATTTCAACTGAAAAGTAAGAATTGACTTTAAAATATTTTTTATGTTACTTGTTATACGTGAAGTGATCAATAACATATCAGTTGCAAGCAAATATCAATGATCCAATGCAATTTTGGACTGTCAGATAGAGAAGCTTATCTTTTGTTTACATTACATACATTATCTTGTGTGGTTTTTTTTTAATGTACTGGTGATCAACTGCCAATAAAAATTATTAAGAACTCAAAAATATTTAAAAACAATCAAAAATAATACTAAGAGTACTTGAGTAATTCATGAATTACGGAAAATTATATTTATATAATTCTGTCATTTAAATTTCAACATTAAGAAGAATGTATCCCACATGCAATACAAATAGGGGGAGTTATTTCTAAAAACCTTTCCCTAATGATAATGGCCTTCATTCATCTCATGTTAGCGCGTTGTTCTTGATATACATAATTTGGACACGAGTTTTTGGCATGCATTAATTTATATTGTTGGTGCGCATGCATTAATTAATATTGTTGAGGGACATGCATTAATTTATATTGTTGGGGCACATGCATTAATTTATATTGTTGGGGCACATGCATTAATTTATATTGTTGGGGCACATGTATTAATTTATATTGTTGGGGCACATGTATTAAACTTCTTTATAGAAGAATATTGTGCACTTGTATACATCAGTTCATGTACACGAATCATGAAATCTGAATATTCGTGTTCTTTTTCTTAAAGATAAATGCCTTCTTTTTTACATCATGATGGTATAAGAGAAAGTTAAGCAGTAAGAATATGCCACGTTCATAGTGCATTATTACATTTCGTTTGCATTTATAGAGTTATACTGTTTCACGTACTTTTAACCTAATCCGTACATCCATATGATTGCTATTGAATTAACAAACTTAATAAGAAAACTACAATGGGTCGTTATTCTAACTTTCGCAAAGATTCGATTCGCCAAGATTTCTGTAACTTGATGCATGATAACGTGTTTATTAGTAGGATCAGAATTGAGCATCGCATATTCCTGTAGTAGATTTCTTCAATATTGTATTTACTACTGTGTTCAAAAAGTAAGACCAATTTTCAATTTAAAATTCCCGGGGCTTAGGGAATTTTTTTTCTTTGCTAGGATGTCCTTGCTGTCCTTGACATCTGTGTGAAATTTCACGTCAAAATATTCATTAGTGTTGGAGTTACGTTTGGTTTTGTGAGATGCTAAAACTGATTCTGGAGATTTTTGGAATGTCTTTGAAATGTCTTTGAAATGTCCCGGTGTGGTCTTGAATTTAGGGAATAGCCAAAAGTAGCAGTAAGCTAAGTCAGGTGAATACGGTGGTTGCGGGATGATATGGGTTTCATTTTTGGCGAAAATGTCACGAAGAATCATTTCAGTGTGAACTGGTGCATTCAGGTTTTTGGAGTGAGATTTGACCAATCGAGATTTGACGCGTTTGAGGTTCAAAATGGAATTGACCGATCCTTTTGAAATTCCAACATCATCAGCAAGGTCTCTAATTGTAAATCGACGGTTTGTAAGTACCAAATCTTTAATTTTTTGGACGGGAGCTTCGTCAATTGAGGTTGGTGGTCGACCAGAAGGCTCTTCGGAAGGAATAGGAATGCTCACCGAATCCCTTCTACAACATTCTATGCGTTTTCGCAAACAAAATTTAACGCAAGTTCTTGCTCAATTAATTCAGACATTTCAAAAATCGCCGGAATCCGTTTTAGCATCTCACAAAACCAGCGTAATTCAAACAGCAATGAATATTTTGACGTCAATTTTTACACAGAAGTCAAGGACAGTGCCAGCAACCTAAAAAAGAAAAAATTAAAATACCATATGCCCGGGAGATTTAAATTGAAAATTGGTCTTACTTTTTGGACATAGTGGTAAGAACGTTCGAATACTGATTTCAAGCAGCTTCAGTTAAATACTCCTGTACAAATATTTGCAGGGTACCAATATTTTAAGGGAATTTTAATCTGTTACATAGCATTATTGATATGTTAGAGTACTAGATAAGTATAAATGAACCATAAATGTACTCAATATCATTTTATACTATAACTCCAAATTGCTATCCGATGTAACAATAACCAACTCATCTATCATTCTCCTCGGCAATCTAATCATTTGTTACCAGCTAAAAGTAAAAACGAAATTCATGAATTTACTCCAAATTTTGAACTACCCCTATGTGCGTCATAGACATTATTACTATAGGAAAAGATTCCAGTGGAATAGTATTAAACCTAATTCAAACTCAAGTTATTGGGGGAAAAAAGTCCTATTAATGATACATATTCTTCCTGTTTAAGCTATAGTATAACTTAGTAACGTTAAACTATTGTCAAAAAAAGGTAGAATATGTAGCATTATAGGAAGAACGTAAAAACTAGAAATATTACGGATTCATGCTACTAAATAACTATACAACTTAAGTTACTCCCCCAAATTAGCATATGTGAAGTTAAAATTTGTTGTTGGGGATCATATATCAACTACTAAGTCAAGAGAATCTGAGTTTGAGTTTGATCGCTGGCCAGTTGGCCATCACTCTGGCGTTTGGTACTATAGGCATTAGGTTCAAATTTGGGCGGTGACATGGATGCATGTTAGTGGTTCGGAATCCACGTTAAACTATACATCCCGGTCTAATTAGCCCAAAAGATGCACAAAATGACCATACAGTGACAAACCAAATCTCCCGAAACTCGCTGTCCTTCCCTCATCATTCATCGGTGGACTGTTTGTGGTATACATAAATCATGCATGGTTAGCTTTAACATTAGCATTAGAACAGATTAATTGTTGGTTAATCTGCCAATAAGCAGACGGCCTTGGCCCACCAAGGGCTGTTGCGCCAATAAAGAAGTAGTAGTAGTTGATAAAGCTTTAAGATTAGCATCAAAGCTTTAACCTAGACCGCCTTGATCATTTTTCCGGACCGTGAGATTTATCACACTTTTACAAAATATATATATTTTATAATGGCCAAAGTAGTGAAAACCAATGCATTAAAAATACATTATGTGTGCATCCATATAATCAAAGGTCACTGTCGAAATTATGAGAAAAAATTAACTTTCAATTTTAAAATAATATTATTGCGAATATATGACAGATATGGCCAGATGTAATGTAAGACATAATATATGACAGATATTAATATAACAAATATATAGAGAAATTTTCAAATTTGAAAAATCTGGCACAAAAAGTTGTTAATTGTTTTGGTTCAATTTACATCTGCATATCGTTATTTTCGAAAATAAAATTGATCAAACACCAAACAAGCCCTAACATAACAGACGTTAACCTGCAACACCCACTACGATGCGCAAATACCCAAATTGAGATCGATTTGCAAAAGCTAAGGGAAAGAGTGGAGAAACAAACATCGCCCTAGTAAAATAAATTTTTTAATGGTGTCTTTATTATTTCATACAGTTGTTACATTAAATCAATTATTAAACATCTATCATCAAAATGGAGTCTTAATTTAATAAAGAACACCATTTAAAATAATGGATTGGCTTGATCGAAGACATGTTTTGTGCCCAAGTCAAGGAGGCTTCATTTTATACTCGACAAGCGAGTATAAAATGAACATAACACAAGTCTAACAGAAAGTTTTCACGTCAATAAAAGTGCTAAATCTGTAAGCTGCAGTTTTCTTCCAGAATTTGGTTTAGTTTGCCGCTCTACTATCATTTTGTGCTCACTTCAGGCTAATTAAACCGGGACCTACAGTTAAACGTGAATTCCGAATCGCTAACAAACATCCATGCCACCGTCATGATTCGAACCTGAAGCCTGTGGTACCGAACGCCAGAGCGCTAGCCAATTGGTCATGAGACTGCGTTCTTCCCAGTATGAGGGTGGTAAATATGAATCTTCTAAAAATTGATCATTGCGAAAAAGCAGGGTCAAATTGAGGTTGCAGTGTAGCTATCTGTGGTACACGCCGGCTAACAGTAAATCTGCTACTTAGTCTGCAACATTTGTTTTGGTGACTGAAACATATGATAAAAAAAAAGCCCACGCTGGATTAGCCAATGAAGGTGCACTAATTTAAATTCATATGTATCTTTTATTAACAATAAAATCTTTATTTTTTGGTTACTTTAGCAATTTTACTTCAATGGTAGTGTTTTCTTTTAATTTTTTCCATTACATTTTATTAAATTGATTTTTTTTTCTTCTAATTTTTATATTAGAGCAGTATTCTGCCACTACTAATATTTTAGAAGTATGTTTGTTGTTACAATTAATGTAGATTATATTAGTGGTTTCACTTTCTGCTGTCCTTATGCTTGGCATTGAAATATATATATTTTTTTTAATACGCGGCACTTCTTCGCTGAATGATTTAAAAAACAAATATATATATATTTTTTTTAAGTTAATTCCTACTTTTTATCACTATATGGCAGAAAAGCCCTTCACAAATAAGGTTGAAATTTTCCTCTTACATCTGGCGCCATCTATTGGTAGATGCATACAACTTAAATCTAAAAAAATTAATTAATTCAATTTAATTAGTGAATTAATATTTGAAAAGACTGTATTAACATCCAGTGTCATCCACTACAAGTTCAAAAAAAATGTATTTGAACTCGAGTGGATGAATAAAAAGTATTTTATTAACAATTGAAAATTTGAACAAGATATATATAGGGAGAGTGTGAGCTAATAAAAGGAATTGAACAAGAAACTACATTGTCAGTTAGGAAGTTACAGTTAGAAAATATTACGATGGAAAATTCATTCCTTATTCTAAGCATGCACTCATGTCCACCTGTTTATTCTAAAGACGACGACTTTCATAAGAGATACTCGTCCAAAAAATTAAATTTCTTTCTTTCCGCCGTAATGAGAAATTATTTGTGCAGGGAGCGTTTATAATCTTATCTACAAATAGTTTCCATCGCCCAAAATATTAAGGCGTTTTTTTTTTTAATTTCCTTCGTCCCTTTTACAAAAGATTTTTTTTATCCTCGTCTATTTTTTTATTTATCTTTACATGAATTTTTTTTTCTCCTCGTTGAAAATCAGTGATTAAATCTTACTTTCATTCTATTTTTTGATCGTGGAAAAGTCATCAAAATTTTCGCAGGGCCCACAAGTTCAATTAAAGGTAGAATTAACAAAGCCCCTGTTAAAACAAAACGCATTTCAACCTATAAGCGCTTATTTTTTTCTTTCTCCCGTGCTATCTAATTTGTGCTTTCGGTTATGAAAAACGAACACGAAGATGAAATAGAAAAATAGCAATTAACCTGAATTCAAGTTTTTTTTTTTATTAAACGGGTTTTGTTGTGCAAACTAAAATTTTCTTCAGAAAGAAAGGTAAAAAAAATAATAAAATAGATTATCATATTACATGCTTCAGTTATGAAATCTGATTAAAATATAAATTTATTGGATGAAAGCAAAAATTTAAATCGTCTAATATTTACTAATCGATATTATACTGCATCTTACCGTTTGCTTTTTTATCAGACACTCTTCTTAGTAAAGAGTTTTGAGTTGGTATGCTGCATTTTTTTAATTTTTTATTTAAAAAATGAGTCTTAGTTGAGCGTTTATATTATTAAACTATTTAATAATGCTTTGTTCTGAGGAAATAGATTGGAATGTTATATTAAATTCTGTTACATTTATATTTTCTGATAAACTAGCTTAGTTATTTTTTATAAGGTCCTATTGTTAAAGAAATTGTTCATATCACTTTCTTTAGGTAAAGCATATGGTATTTGTTTTGCTGCATAATTATTTTAGCGGGAAATTTCGTAGAACTTAATTTAATATATTTATATAATTGTTTTATGGGGCCTGATGGCCGAGTGGCTAGCGCGTGTTCGGTACCACAGTTTCGGGCCATGACTGTTGTAGTGGTTCGGAATCCAGGTAGGTAGGTCCCGGTCTAACATGTCGGAGAGCGTTGCGGGGATATTTACTCCACGACCGTAGCTTATCTTCAGGTTACACGCGCCTTATACGATTAGTGCTAAGTGAGTAACATCGGTGCAGCCCTTGTTTATGGCCTTAAAGACCACTGTCTAAGTATTTGATAGCTGCATTAGAAAAAAAAATATATATAAAATATCACATTTCCCATTGAAAGAATTAAAACAAATATTTTCTGACCTTATGCTATAAATGTTCGGGATGAAGTTAAAATACCCTGCTGGCTTAACAATTCCTTCTCTACTAAAATGGCAAAGAAGTAGCAGGTTTAACGTTACCCAGGTTGTACCACAGACAGCTAAATTGCGACCTCAATTTGACCCTGCTATTTCGAATATTCTCTAGAATATTCACAGTTTTCACCCTCCTCTTATGAAGAGCATTCCAGCTTGCAGATTTAGCACGTTTATTGCCATAATAGACGCATATAAATTTTAATAAGCGACACTCAGTCACTGAAAGATTAAAAAAAAAAAACTTCATTGTCCGTAAAAGTTACTGTTATAAAATATAATAATTAAAGTTTCTTCTTTGTCATACGCACGCTCTCAGCTCTACCTGTTTATTCGAAATATGACTTCATAAAAGATACTCGTCCAAAAAGTTAAATTTATTTCTCTCCGCTGTAATGAGAAATTATGCGTGCAGGCAGCGTTGACAATCTCATCTTCAAATAACTTCTATCGCACAAAATATGAAAGCGTTTTTTTTTCCTTAATTTCCTTCGTCCCTTTTTATAAAAGATTTTTTTTGCTCGTCTCTTTTTTTATATATATCTGTCCATGAAAATTTTTTTCCCTCTCGTTGAAAATCAGTGATTAAATCTGACTTTTATTCTATTTTTTTTCTCTCATTTTGACCATGGAAAAGTCATCAGAATTCTCCCATGGACCACACAGGTTCAATTAAAGGTGGAATTAACAAAGCCCATGTTAAAACAAAACACATTTCATCTTATAAGCGCTTCTTTTTTTTCTTTCTTTCCCATCCTATCTAATGTGTGCATTCAGTTATGAAAAACGAACATGAAGAAGAAATAGCAATTAACCTGAATTCAATTTTTTTTTTATTAACTGGTTTTATTTAGCAAACTAAAATTTTTCTTCAGAAAAAAAGGTGAAAAAAAAATAATAAAATCGATTACCTTATATGCTTCAGTTATGAAATCTGATTAAAATAGGAATTTATTTGATATGAAAGAAAAAAAAAATCGTAATCGGCTAATATTTACTAATCTATATTAGAATAATTCTTATCGCTCGCCTTTTTATGAGAAAATCTTTTTAGGAAAGAGAGTTTTGAGTTGGTATTCTGCAATTTTTATTTTGTGTAAAAAAAATGAGAATTTAATATAATAAAGTCTCAACTAACAATCTATCTATAGATGCTGTGTTCCGATGAAATAGATTGGAACGTTATATTAAATTGCTACATTTATATTTTCTTACAGAATAAGTGAGTTATATTTTATAATTTCCTATTGTTAAGGAAATAGTTCATATCATTTTCTTTTGGTACCGCATATGGTATTTGTTTTGCTGCATAATTATTTTATTGGGAAATTTCGTAGGACTAACTTTAAAATATCTATATATTTGTTTTATGGGCCTCATGGCCAAGTGGCTAGCTCTCTGGTGTTCGGTACCACAGGTTTCGGGTTAAAGTCCCGGCGGTGCCATGAAGTTTGTAGTGATTTGAGCTAACATGTCGGAGAGTGTTGCGGGGGTATTGTTATTCCGCGTCCGTAGCTTATCTTCAAGCTACACGTGCCCTCTAGGTAGTGCTAAGTGAGTAACATCGTTTCAGTCCTTGTTTATGGCATAAAAGACCTCTGTCCAAGTATTTGCTAGTTGCATTAGAAAAAAAAATATTTTTATAAAAAATTAATAAAAATACTTTGTGACCTTATGCTATAAATGTTCTTGGTGAAGTTTCAATATCCTGTTGGCTGAACTTAATTCAATCGCCACAAAATGTCAAAGAGGTAACAGGTTTACTCCAGGGTGTACCAGTGATAGCTACACGGCAAACGGCAATTTGTCCCAGCAATTTTGAATAAACATGCCCAGTGAAGTCGTTTACAGGGTTCACGTATTCTACCTTTCTTCTGAGAAGATCATTCCAGCTTACAGATTTAACACTCTTATTCCTGTAAGGGATGCAAAATCTTCCTGTCCAATCCGTATTGTCCATACAAGTTACGATTACGAAATATTAAGACGAAAAGTTTCTTTATTCTAAGCATGCATTCCTCTCCACGTGTTTATTCTAAAGACGACTGCGACTTAAGTAAGAGATGCTCGTCCAAAAAGTTAAATTTCTTTCTTTGCGCTGTGATGAGAAATTATGTGTGCAGGCAGCGTTCATAATCTTATCTTCAAATAGTTTCCATCACACAAAATATGAAAGCGCTTTTTTTTTTCTTAATTTCCTTCGTCCCTTTTACAAAAGATTTTTTTTATCCTCGTCTCTTTTTTTATTTATCTTTCCATGAATTTTTTTCCTCTCGTTGAAAATCAGTGATTAAATCTTACTTTTATTCTATTTTTTTCTCTCTCATTTTGACCGTCGAAAAGTCATCAGAATTCTCCCATGGACCACACAGATTCAATTAAAGGTGGAATTAACAAAGCCCATGTTAAAACAAAACACATTTCATCTTAGAAGCGCTTCTTTTTTTTTTCCTTTCTCCCATCCTATCTATTGTGTGCTTTCGGTTATGAAAAACGAACACGAAGGAGAAATAGAAAAATAGCAATTAACCTGAATTCAAGATTTTTTTTTATTAAACGGATTTTATTAAACAAACTAAATTTTTCTTCAGAGGAAAAGGTGAAAAAAAATATAAAATCGATTATTGTATTATATGCTCCAGTTATGAACTTTGATTAAAATATGTATTTATTTGATAAGAAAGAAAAAAAAAGTCGAAATCGTCTAATATTGACTAATCGATATTATAATACTTCTTGCCGCTTGCCTTTTTATCTGAATATCTTCTTAGTAAAGAGAGTTTTGAGTTGATATTCTGCGATTTTTTATTTTGTATAAAAAACTACTTTTATTTGAGAGCTTATATTATTAAACTATCTATTTAATGATGTTGTGTTCTGATGAAATACATTGGAATATTATATTAAATTGTGCCAAATTTATATTTTCTGATAAAATAGCTTAGTTATTTTTTTATAATTTCCTATTGTTAAAGATATTGTTTATATCATTTCCATTTCGTAGAGCATATAGTATTTGTTTTGCTTAATAATTATTTTAATGGGAAATTTCATAGGACTTAATTTAATATATTTATATAATTGTTTTATGAGACCCGATGGCCTAGTAGCTAGAGCTCTGGTGTTCTGTAACACTGGTTCGAGTCCTGGCGATGCCATGGATGTTTGTAGTAGTTTGGAATCCACTTTGAATCCTAGGTCTCGGTCTAACATGTCGGAGAGCGTTACGGGGGTATTGTTACTAAACGTCTGCAGTGTTTATCTTTAAGCTACACGCGCCCTCTAGGTAGTGCTAAGTGATTAACATTGGTGCAGTTCTGGTTTATGGCATAAAAGATCATTGTCTAAGTATTTGCTAGTTCCATTAGAAAAAAAAAATATATGTTTTATAAAATACCACATTTCCCACCGTATAAATTAATACAAATACTTTCTCACCTTATGCTATAAATGCTCCGGATGAAGATTCAATATCCTATTGACTTAACTTAATTCAATCGTTACTGAAGGCCAAAGCAGTAGTAGATTTACTGTTAGCCAGGATGTACCACAAATAGCTCCACTGAAACTCAATTTGACCCTGCTATTTCACAAGGATTTCTTTCAGAAGATTCACAGTTTCCGCCCTCCTCTTATAAAGAGCATTCCAGCTTACAGATTTAGCACGTTTATTGCGATAATAGACGCATATAAATTTTAATAAGCGACACTCAGTCACTGAAAGATTTAAAAAAAAAAAAAACTTCATTGTCCGTAAAAGTTACTGTTACAAAATATTACGATAGAAAGTTTCTTCTTTATCATGAGCACGCACTCATGTCCACCTGTTTATTCTAAAGACGTCTGCGACTTTCATAAGAGATACTCATCCAAAAAGTTAAATTTCTTTCTTTTCGCTGTAATGTGAAATTATGTTCAGTTATGCAGCGGTCATAATCTCCTCTTCAAATTGTTTCTGTCTCACAAAATATGAAAGCATTTTTTTTTTTAATTTCCTTGTTCCCTTTTATAAAAGATTTTTTTTATCCTCGTCTCTTTTTTTATTTATCTTTCCGTGAGTTTTTTTTCATCTCGTTTGAAAATCAATGATTAAATCTTACTTTTATTCTATTTTTTTGCTCTAATGTTGACCTTGGAAAAGTCATCAGAATTTTCGCAGGCACCCCACAAGTTCAATTAAAGGTGGAATTAACAAAGGCCATGTTAAAACAAAACACATTTCATATTAGAAGCTCTTATTATTTTTCTCCTTTCTCCCATCCTATCTAATGTGTGCTTTCGGTTATGAAAAACGAACACGAAGAAGAAATAGAAAAATAGCAATTAACCTGAATTCAACTTTTTTGTTTTTGTTTTATTTTATTATTTTTTTTATTAAACGGGTTTTATTAAGCAAACTAAAATTTTTCTTCAGAAAAAAATGTGAAAAAAAATAGAAAACCGATTATCGTATTATATGCTTCGGTTATGAAATCTGATTAAAATATGAATTTATTTGATAAGAAAGAAAGAAAAAATGGAAGTCGTCTAATATTTACTAATCGATATTCTAATACTTCTTACCGCTTGCCTTTTTATTAGAAAATCATCTTAGTAAAGAGAATTTTGAGTTGGTATTTTGCATTTTTTTTGTTTTTGTTTTGTATAAAAAAAGGCTCTTAGTTGAGCGTTTATATTATTAAACTTTTTTTTAATGATTTTGTGTTTTAATGAAATAGATTGGAATTTTATATTAAATTGTGCTACATCTATATTTTTTGATAAAATATCTTAGTAATTTTTTATAAATTTCCTATTGTTAAGGAAACTGTTCATATAACATTCTTTTTGTAGAGCATATGGTGTTTGTTTGGCTGCATAATTATTTTAATGGGAATTTCACTGAACTTAATTTAATAAATTTATATTTATATATTTATTTGATGGGCCTGGGGGCTGAGAGGCTAGCGGCTTGGCGTTCCGTACCACAGGTTTCGGATTCAAGTCCCGGCGATGTCATGGATGTTTCTGGTGGTACGGAATCCACTTTAAACCACAGGTCCCGGTCTAACATGTCGGAGAGCGTTGCGGTGGTATTGTTACTCGCGTCTATAGCATATCTTCAAGCTACACGAGCCCCCTGGGTAATTATATATGAGTAACAACGGTGCAGCCCTTGCATTTGGCATAAAGGTTAACTGTCTCTGTATTGTCAGTTGCATTATGACAACAGAATAGAAACAGGTAATTAAAATGAATTCACTGAAATTCTGGTTACACGAACACATTTAATACATTCAAAGAATAAAATAAAGTAAAGTGATAAATATAAATTTTTTTATTGATCTTCAAGCTACGCGCGCCACTTGGGTAGTGCTAAGTGAGTAACGTTGGTGCAGCCTTGCTTATGACATAAGAAACAACTGTTTAAGTATTTGCCAGCTGTATTAGAAAAAAAAAATTTTGTTTTATAAAATATAACATTCTTCATTGAAAAATTATGCATATATTTCTTGAATTTACGATATAAATGTTTGTGAAGATGTTTCAATATCGGGCTGGCTTAACTTAATTCTTTCGACACTAAATTGGCAAAAATGTAGCAGATTTTCTGTTAGCCAGGGTGTATCACTAATTGCTACACTGCGAACTCAAGTTGATCCTGCTATTTCGCAAGGATGGCTTTTAGAATATTCACATTTTTCCACCCTCCTCCCGGGAAGAACATTCCAGCTTACAGATTTAGCACGCTTATTGCCTTAATAGACGCTCATAAATATGAATAAGCGACACTTTGTCACTGAATGATTTAAGAAAAAAAATTTCATTGTTCGTACAAGTTACGGTTACGAAATATTACAATATAAAGTGTCTTCTTTGTACTAAGCATGCACTCCTGTCCACCTGCTTATTCTAAAGACGACTGCGACTTTCATAAGAGACACTCTTCCAAAAAATTACATTTCTTTCTTTCCGCTGTAATGGGAAATTATGTGTCCTATCTTCAAATAGCTTCTATCGCACAAAATCTGAAAGCGTTTTTTTTCTTAATTTTCTTCATCCCTTTTAGAAATTTGTTTTTTTAATCCTCGTCTCCGTCTCTTTTTTTTCTCTCTCTCGTTGAAAATCAGTGATTAAATCTTACTTTTACTTTTTTTTTCCCTTTAATTTTGACCGTGGAAAAGTCATCAGAATTCTCCCATGGACCACACAGGTTCAAGTAAAGGTGGAATTAACAAAGCCCACGTTAAAACAAAACACATTTCGTCTTATAAGCGCTTCTTTTTTTCTCTTTCTCCCATCCTATCTAATGTGTGCTTTCGGTTATGAAAAACGAACATGAAGAAGAAATAGAAAAATAGCATTTAACCAGAATTCAAGATTTTCTTTTTTTATTAAACGGGTTTTATTAAGCAAACTAAATTTTTCTTCTGAAAAAAGGTTGAAAAAAATAATAAAATCGATTATCGCATCATATGCTTCAGGTATGAAATCTGATTAAAATATGTATTTATTTGATAAGAAAGAAAAAAAAGTCGAAATCGTCTAATATTTACTAATCGATATTCTAATACTTCTTACCGCTTGTCTTTTTATTAGAAAATCTACTTAGTAAAGAGCTTTGCGTTGGTATTCTGCGATTTTTTATTTTGTATACAAAATAATTCTTAGTTGAGAGCTTATATTATTAAACTGTTTATTTTATGAGTCCTGGTGGCCGAGTGGCTAGCGCTCTGGCGCTCGGTATCACAGGGTTCGAGTCTCGGCAGTCCATGCATGTTTGTAGTAGTTCGGAATCCACCTTATACGTAGGGCCCGGTCTGTTAAGCCCTTGTGTGCATAATATGACCGTAGAGCGACAAACCATTCCAAAATCGCAAATCCAGAATTGATTTACAATACTAAATAAATAGAAATATTTTATAATCGCGCTATCACCGACACACTGGCAAGAACATCCATTGTAGAGCGCGGGCGAAATGATCAGCCGGATTACAGACAGAGGGGAAATATAGAGAAACGAAACGTTTAGTTGGCCTAGAGACTCTCACCCTGAGAGAAAGTATATTTAGCGCAAACCTGCTCTTTAGCAGAGGTTAAGGATCAAAAGTGGAGTATCTCTCACGAAGTGCTTATTATCCGTCTTTTACTTCAAATATTGTTTCTAATTGCATGTATATGGTGTTTGTGCGTGTGTAAATAAGTTCTGAAACCTGTGCCTATACCATTTCAACCCAACTATAACCACTACAATCTGACTGCCTAACGTGTCCCCCCACCAATAACAGAACACTACAATGTTACACTTTACAAATTTATTTAATACGATTTTTTAATATTTTTCGTCTTTTTCTTACACTTTAATAAAAAAAGCTTCCAACAGTCTCGGAACCATTGGATTTAATTCTGACCATTTATCTAACAGCAATGAGGTCTCATTTCTAAACTACTTAAATCCTAATTGGGCATGTTATAAACAAGACGTTCCATTTTTATACCGCCATAAACTTCATTTCCTTCCAGATATATAAATTCCCCTTCATTTAAAGTCTCCGCGTTTCCTGAGCTCGTTTTTAAAAACGACTTGTCATTATTTTTCCTCCCTTTTATTACCTACTTTAAATGATTCTGTGAGCTGGAGCCATTTTGAGAGGAGGATTATTCTGGTACATTGTGTGGGAAGAGAAAATACATTCAAAATAATGAAAATCTTATTTGGTCAAAAGAGGTTTTTCATTGAAACTATTACTAAAATAAATGTGTACGATGCATACAGACAAATTATGAAATATTCGAATTGCAGTTTTTTGTTGTGCTACAGCAGGGGTGGCCAACCCGCAATCCGCTTTGAATATTTTTCCGGACCGTGAGATTTATCACACTTTCACAAAATATGTTTATTTTATATAAAAGAAAATATTGAAAACCAATGTATTAAAAAAATACCTTATGTGTGCATCCATCTATTCAAAACTGAACTGTCGAAATGATGAGAGAAAATTAACTTTGATTTTAAAATAACATGCTTGCGAATATAGGACAGATTGTGCCTGTTTTATTTATGAGCTTAGAGTTATGATTTCGCAGATTAATTAAATTATATTCTGCTAATTCATGATGCGCGCATCTTGGAACATCTGATATAACATGTTCTATGTTTCACTTTAAGTGCTCTCAGTGATGCAGTGACCATATGTACAGTTAGTATTGTTGATAGCAGAGCAGATAGCGTAGTTGAAGGTGTTACAGCTTTTGATTTAACTTATACCTGCTAACGTTACCTGCTTTTTTCCAAAAATGAAATTGACCCAACACAAAACACGCTCAAACATAACGGACGCTGACCCGCAACACCCATTACGATGTGCAAATACCCAAATTGAGATCGATTTGCAGTCAGCACGAACTATATAAAAACATCTGCATTATGCCGAATTCTCAAGGCTCTACGCATATCTTTCTCTACTGCAGCGTTATGAGAAGTCGCAACAATAGTCACCATAGCTGTGGTTTCTCATAACATTGCCGTAGAGACAATCATGTCTATAGAGGAATTAAGAATGGTATCAAGTTGTTCATGAGAAATTTTGTCTCCACTCAATAGCCTGACTGTCAGTGCAAGATGCTCTCACAGGCTGTCAGTATTCAACGAGTCACCTTGTTTCTGAAAATAATGCGAACTTGTGGATTACCCTTCGGATATCACATATACTAGCTTCGCATACTATTTCCGATTCGAAACACTGGGCCACTAGTAAATCAACATATAAAATTGGAATAAATACTTTAGCAATGTATTTATAATTTATTTTTATTGAACGATAGTTACCCCATTTTGCCAAAATCACCTCATAAACAGGCGATGAGGAGACTATATTGCTTCTCAAAAGGGGCTTAGGAATAATGGATTTAAATGGCAAAAAATGACGTAACTCCCACCAGGCAACCTGACTATCCATGTAAGGAAGACCTTATATTGTCTCAATAATTATGGAATGTACTGGGCCCCATTGCAGTAATTTATTTTTCCTAGGATTCGATGAATTTGTTAAAGACAGTGACTCCATTATCAAATTCAAACAAGGGTCCTCCTGCACTCTAATTGCGTTGTTAGTTGCTGGTTAACCAGCTGAGGTTGCAGTGTAGCTAACAGTGATACACCTAAATAACAGTAAATCTACCACTACTTTGGCATTTGGTGGTGATTAAATCAAGTTAAGCCAACATTATATTAAAACTTTATCACAAATATTATAACATAATTTCAGAAGGTATTTGAATTAATTTTTTCAATGAGAAATCTGATAATATTTTCTAAGTCATAATTTTCCACTTTATATATATATTTATATATATATATATATACTAAATTATTTCTACGAAATTTCACATTAAGTTAATTATGCCGCAAAACAAGTACCAATAGCTCTACTAAAAGGAAGTGATATGCACAATTTCCTTAACAATAAGAAATTATAAAAAATAATTAAGCTAATTTATCATAAAATATAAATGACGCAAATTAATATAACATTCCAATCTATTTCATTAGAACACAGCATCATTAAATAAATATTTTAATAATATAAACTTCAACTAACAGTCATTTTTGATACAAAATAAAAAAAATCGCAGAATACCAACTCAAAACTCTCTTTACTAAGAAGATTGATTAAAAAGGCAAGCGGTAACAAGTATTAGAATATCGATTAGTAAATATTAGACGATTTCGATTTTGTTTTTCTTTGTAATCACATAAATTCATATTTTAATCAGATTTCATAACTGAAGCATATAATACGATAATCGATTTTATTATTTTTTTCAACCTTTTTTTCTGAAGAAAAATTTAGTTTGCTTAATAAAACCCGTTTAATAAAAAAACCCCTCGAATTCAGGTGAATTGCTATTTTTCTAATTCTTCTTCATGTTCGTTTTTCATAACCGAAAGCACACATTAGATAGGTTGGGAGAAAGTGAAAAACAAAATGCGCTTATAGGATGAAATGTGTTTTGCTTTAACATGGGCTTTGTTAATTCCACCTTTAATTGAACCTGTGGGGTGCCTGCGGAAATTCTGATGACTTTTCCACGGTCAAAATGAGAGAAAAAAATAGAATAAAAGTAAGATTTAATCACTGATTTCCAACGAGAGGGAAAAAAAATCATGGAAAGATAAATAAAAAAGGAGACTAGATAAGAAGAGGAAAAAAAATCTGTTATAAAAGGGACGAAGGAAATTAAGAAAATAAACGCTTTCATATTTCGTGCGATGGAAACTATTTGAAGATAAGATTGTAAACGCTGCCAGCACAAATAATTTCTCATTACAGTGGAAAGAAAAAAAAATTAATTTTTTGGACGAGTGTCTCTTATGAAAGTCGTCATCGTCTTTAGAATAAACAGGTGGACATCAGTGCATGCTTGTAATAAAGGCGACACTTTCTGTCTTAATATTTCCTAACTGTAACTTGTACGGACAATGAAGTTTTTTTTTTAATCATTCAGTGACAATGTGTCGATTATTAAAAAAAATTCAAGGTTAATCATATGGATAATAGAAATGGAAACATTAATATAATGTGCATTTTTCAAAAATGAAAAAATGAACAAATATAACCACTACAATCATCCACGATACTGCTGGTATTCGAAGTCGAAGCCTGTAGTACCGAGTACCAGAGCACGAGCTCCAAGGCCATCAGACTTGACATACAATTATTATATAAAGTCAATTATTAAACAAATTACAGTTTTAATTTAATAAAGAAAATCCTTTAAAATAATGAATTGGGCTCGACCGGTCTGATTGAAAATGTGCTTTGTGCCCAAATCAAGCAGGCTTCATTTTATATTCGACAAGCGACGCCAAACAGAATGTTTTAGCGTCTATTTCGGCAAAAAACGTGTTAAATCTGTGAGCTGGAATGCTCTTCCCAGGATGAGGAAGGAAAGTTGTGAATATTCTAATAGTCATTCTTTGCGAAATAGCAGGGTCAAATTGAGATTGCAGTGTAACTATCTGTGGTACAACCTGGCTAACATTGAACCTGCTAGTTCTTTGCTATTTAAAGCGAATGCATTAAGTTAATCTAATGCATTCGCCACAGTAATCTAAAAGCTAACAGGATATTGAAATTTCATAAACATTTATAACATAAGGTGAGAAAATATTTGCATTAATTTTTTCAATGAAAAATGTGATATTTTATAAAACAAATAATTTCTTTTCTAATGTAGCTGTAAAATACTTACACATTTGTCTTTTTATTCCCTAAGGAAGGGCTGCACCGACGTTACTCCATTAACACTACCTAAGGTGTGAGCGTGTAGCTTGACGATAAACTAGGGACACGGAGTAACAATATCCGAGCTACGCTGTACGATCGTGTTAGACCACCACCTACGGTTTAAAGTGGATTACAAACTACTGCAATCATCCATGCCACTGACGGGACTCGAACCTGGGGTACTGAGCGCCAGAGTGTTAGCCAGTCGGGCACCCATAAAACAAATATATAAATACAAATATTTTAAATATATTTATACATATTTTATATCATAAACTATAAATGTATCAGTTTAATATAACGTTCCAATATATTTTATAGATGACATTATTCAGTAAATAGTTTGATAATATAAAAGCTCAACTAAGAATAATTTTTTGTACAAAATAAAAAATCGCAGAATACCAACTGAGAACTCTCTTTACTAAGAAGTTTGTCTGATAAAAAGTCAAGCGGTAAGAAGTATTCTAATATCGATGCGTAAACATTAGACGATTTCGATTTTTTTTACTTTCTTATCAAATAAATTCATATTTTAATCAGATTTCATAACTGAAGCATATAATACGATGATCGATTTTACTATTTTTTTTTTTTTTTTGCACCTTTTTTCCTCTGAAGAAAAATTTAGTTTGCTTAATAAAACCCGATTAATAATAAAAAAAAAAAAACTTGAATTCTGGTTAACTGCTATTTTTCTATTTCTTCTTCGTGTTCGTTTTTCATAACCGAAAGCAAAAATTACATAGGATGGGAGAAAGAAAAAAAAAGAAGCGCTTATAAGATGAAATGTGTTTTGCTTTAACGTGGGCTTTGTTAATTCCACCTTTACTTGAACTTGTGGGGTGCCTACGAAAATTCTGATGACTTTTCCACGGTCAAAATGAGAGAAAAAAATAGAATAAAAGTAAGATTTAATCACTGATTTTCAACGAGAGGGAAAAAAACTCACGGAAAGATAAATAAAAAAAGAGACGAGGATAAAAAAAATCTTTTATAAAAGGGACGAAGGAATTAAGAAAAAAAAAAAATAAATGCTTTCATATTTTGTGCGATGGAAACTATTTGGAGATAAGATTAGAAACGCTGCCTGCACACATAATTTCTCATTACAGCGGAAAGAAAAGAATTTAATTTTTTGCACGAGTATCTCTTATGAAAGTCGCAGTCGTCTTTAGAATAAACAGGTGGATATGAGCGCATGCTTATAATAAAGGAGAAACTCTCTATCGTTATATTTCGTAACTGTAATTTTTACGGACAATGAAGATTTTTTTTCTTAAATCACTCAGTGACGAAGTGTCGCTTATTAAAATTTATATGCATCTATTACGGTCAGGAATGTTCTTTACTGGAGGAGGGTGGAAAATGTGAATCATTTAAAAACCATCCTTGCGAAAAAGCAGGATCAAATTGAGGTTGTTTTGTAGCTATTTGTGGTACACCCTGGCTAACAGTAAATCTGCTAATTCTTTGCCATTTTAGTGGCGAATGAATTAAGTTAAGCCAGCAGGATATTAAAACTTCATCACAAGGTATTATAATATAGGGTCAGTAAGTATTTGAATTATTTTTTTTCAATGAAAAATGTGATTATTATTTTTTTCTGATGCAGATGGCCAAATTTTAAGCAGTTGTTTATGTCATAAGCAAAGGCTGCACCGACGTTACGCACTTAGCACTACCTAGAAGATGCATTTAGCTTGAACATAAGCTATGGAAGTGGAATAACAATATCCCGCAACGCTCTACGATCATGTTAGACCGGGACCTACGATTTAAAGTGGATTCCGAATCTCCACAATCATCCATGGATTACCGGGACACGAACACTGTCGTACCGAGCGCCAGAGTGCTGGCCACTCGGCCATCAGGCCTCAAAAAACAAATATATAAAGATAAATCTATTAAATTTAGTCCTACTAAATTTCCCATTAAAATAATTATGCAGCAAAACAAATACCATAGGCTGTACCAAAAGAAAGTGATATGAACAATTTCCTTAACAATAGGAAATTATAAAATGCAACTAAGCTATCACATTAAAAAATATAAAATATAAAAAAATAAAATATAATAAAATAATATATAACATTGTGATCTATTTCATCAAAATTCAGTATATAAATAAATATTTTAGTACCATAAAAGCTCAACTAAGTAATTTTTTATACAAAATAAAAAATCGCAGAATACCAACTCAAAACTATCTTTACTAAGAAGTTTGTCTGATAAAAATGCAAGCGGTAAGAAGTATTAGAATATGGATTAGTGAATATTAGACGATTTCGATTTTTTTCCTTATCAACTAAATTCATATTTTAATCAGATTTCACAACTGAAGACTATAATACGATAATCGATTTTAGTATTTTTTTTTCACCTCTTATTCTGAAGAAAAATTTAGTTTGCTTAATAAAACCCGTTTCATAAAGAAAAAAAAAAAACTTGAATTCTGGGGAATCGCTATTTTTCTATTTCTTCTTCATAACCGAAAGCACACATTACATAGGATGGGAGAAAGAAAAAAAAATAAGTGCTTATAAGATGAAATGTGTTTTGTTTTAACATGGGCTTTGTTAACTTCACCTTTAATTGAACTTGTGTGGTTCATGGGAAATTTCTGATGACTTTTCCACGGTCAAAGTTGGAGGAAAAAAAAAGACTAAAAGTAAGATTTAATCACTGATTTTCAACGAGATAGAAAAAAATCATGGATAGATAAATAAAAAAATGAACGAGGGAAAAAAAAACTTTTATAAAAGGGACGAAGGAGTTAAGAAAAAAAAATGCTTTCGTATTTTGTGCGATAGAAACTATTTGGAGATAAGATTATGAACGCTGCCTGCACAAATAATTTCTCATTACAGCGAGAGAAAGAAATGCAATTTTGTGGACGAGTATCTCTCATGAAAGTCGCAGTCGTCTTTAGAATAAACAGGTGGAGCTGAGGACATGCTTAGAATAAAGAAGAAACTTTCTATCGTAATATTTCGTAACCGTAACTTGTACAAATAATGAAGTTATTTTTTTAAATCATTCAGTCACGAAGTGTCGTTTATTAAAAAAATTTCAATGCCAATCATAAGGACATAGAAAGAGAAACCATTAATAGATGGTACATTTTTTTCGTCCATTCAAAAATAAAATAAAAAAATGAATCAAAATAACAAATATATTTCTATAATATTAGTACTAATCGAATATTGAACTAATATACAAATTCAAAAAAATTTTAATAAAATGTAATGGCAAAAATTAAAAGAAAACACTACCGCTGAAACAAAATTGCTAAACTAACCAAAGAAATAAAGACTTTATGCCTAGAGCTGAGTTAACCCTTTACAGTTTGGGAATGATGTGGGTGAGAGAAGTATGATTGGAGTCTGTGACGCTCTAAGGTTATATAAGACCGGGACCTACGGCTTAAAGTGGATTCCGAACCACTGCAAACTTCCATGGCATCGCCGGGTCTCGAACCCTGTGGTTCCGCGCGCCGAAGCTCAAGTCACTCGGCCATCATGCCCCATAAAACAAATATGTAAAGTTATTAAATTTAGACCTACGAAATTTCCCTTTAAAAAAATTATGCAGGAAAACTATCATATGCTGTATCAAATGAAAGTGATACGAACAATTTCCTTAACAATAGGGAATTATAAAAAAAATCTATTTTATCAGAAAATATAAATGTAGCAATTTAATATAATATTCCAATCTATTTCATAACATCATTAAATAAACAGTTTAATAATATAAACGCTCAACCAAGTGACATTTTTTATACACAATAAAAAATCGCAGAATAGCAACACAAAACTCTCTTTACTAAGAAGATTGTCTGATAAAAAGGCAAGCGGTAGGAATTATTCTAATATCGATTAGCAAATATTAGACGAGTTCGGTTTTTTTTCAATCTTATCAAATAAATTCATATTTTAATCAGATTTCATAACTGAAGCATATAATATGATAATCGATTTTATTTTTGATCACCTTTTCCTCTGAAGAAAAATTTAGTTTGCTTAATAAAACCCGTTTAATAAAAAAAAACCTTGAATTCAGGTGAATTTCTATGTTTCTATTTCTTCTTCATGTTCGTTTTTCATAACCGTTGGGAGAAAGAAAAAAAAAATACGTTTCTAAGATGAAATGTGTTTTGTTTTAACATGGGCTTTGTTAATTCCACCTTTAATTGAACTTGTGTGGTCCCTTGGAAAAATTCTGATGACTTTTCCATGGTCAAAATGAGAGAAAAAAAAATAGAATAAATGTCAGATTTAATCACTGATTTCCAACGAGAGAGAAAAAAATTCCTGGAAAGATAAATAAAAAAAGAGACAAGGGTAAAAAGAAAGTCTTTTATAAAAGGGCCGAAGGAAATTAAGAAAAAATAATATATGCTTTCATATTTTGTGCGATGTAAACTATTTGAAGATAAGATATAATAATTTCTCATCACAGCGGAAAGAAAAATTTAATTTTTTGAACGAGCATCTCTTATGAAAGTCTTCGTCGTCGTCTTTAGAATAAACAGGTGCATACAATAAGAAAGAAACTTTCTGTCGTAATATATCGTAACCTTAACCTGTACGGACAATGAAAATTTTGTCTATATATATGCGTCTATTACGGCAATAAAGGTGCTAAATCTGTAAGCTGGAATGTTCTTCCCAGGAGGAGGGTGGAAAATGTGACTCTTCTAAAATCCATCCTTGCATAATAGCAGGGTTAAATTGTGGTTGCAACACTGGCTAATAGTAAATCTGTTACTTCTTTGGTATTCAGTGGCGATTGTATTAGGTTAAGCCAGCAGGATTTTGAAAATTCATCACAAACAGTTATGGCATAAAGTAAAAAAAAGTATTCGTATTAATTTTTTCAATCGGAATTATAAAATAATATCGTTACAATATATTGTCACATGTGCTAATTTTATATAATATTTTGTATGTCAATTTTATATAATAATTTATATGCCATAATTTTATATAATAATTTATATGTCATAATTTTATATGATATTTTATATGCGATACTTTATTATATATATATATATATATATTAAATTTAGTTCAACGAAAATTTCAATTAAAATAATTATGCAACAAAATACATACCATATGCTCTATCAGAAAAAAAAAATGGTATGAACATTTTCCTTAACAATAGGAAATTATTAAAAAGAACTAAGCTGTTTTATCACAAAACATAAATGTAACACAATTTAATATAACATTCCAATCTATTTTATGAGAACACAGTAATATATAAATAATATATACGCTTATCTAAGAGTCATTTTTGACACAAAAAAAAAATAAAAAAAATCGCAGAATATCAACTCAAAACTCTCTTTACTGAGGAGAGTGTCTGATAAAAAGTCAAGCGGTAAGAAGTATTCTAATATCGATTAGTAAATATTAAACGATTTCATTTTTCATTTTTCTTATCCAATAAGTTCATATTTTAATCAGATTTCATAACTGAAGCATATATAATACGATAATCGATTTTATAATTTTTTTCATCTTTTCCTCTGAAGATAAATTTAGTTTGCTTAATAAAACCCGTTTAATAAATAAAAAAAATATTAAAAAAACTTGAATTCAGGTTAATTGCTATTTTTCTATTTCTTCTTCATAACCGAAAGCACACATTAGATAGGATGGGAGAAAGTGAAAAAAAAATGCGCTTATAGGATCAAATGTGTTTTGTTTTAACATGGGCTTTGTTAATTCCACCTTTAATTGAACCTGTGTGGTCCATGGGAAAATTTCTGATGACTTTTCCACGGTGAAAATGAGAGAAAAAAAATAGAATAAAAGTAAGATTTAATCACTGATTTTCAACGAGAGGAAAAAAAGAATTCATGGAAAGATAAATAAAAAAAGAGACGAAGATAAAGCAATCTGTTAAAAAAGGAACGAAGGAAATTAAAGAAAAAAAATGCTCTCATATTTTGTTTTGTGCGATAGAAACTATTTGAAGATAAGATTCTAAACGCTGCCTGCGCACATAATTTCTCATTACAGCGCAAAGAAAGGAATTTAATTTTTTGGACGAGTATCTCTTATGGAAGTCGAAATCGTTTTTAGGATTAGCAGGTGGACACGAGTGCATTCTTATAATAAAGAAGAAAGTTTCTATCGTAATATTTCGTAACAGTAACTTGTATGGACAATGTTGTTGTTTTTTTTTTAAATCATTCAGTGACGAAGTGTCGTTTATTAAAAAAAATTTCAATGTTAATTATAAGGACAATTGAAAAAGAAACCTTAATATCAGGGGTGGCCAACTCAAATGAACTTGTGGGCCACTTTGGAAATTCATCATAACACCGCGGGCTGCATATAAAATTATATATATCCCTCTATTACCCACCGTAGACATTTGTTGGAGTGAAAAATTGAAACATAAGTTATTATTATTATTTTACTATTATTTTGAAACGGAAACATATATACTATAATAATAATGATACTAAACGTTCATTGTAAAGAAATATATAACACTAAAAATGAAACGGAAAAAATATAGGAATATAAATGAAATTAAAAAAATGAAATCCTTAAAAATATTTATTTGACTAGTGCGATATTTGTTTCTCCACTCTTTCACTTAGCTTTTGAAAATGGATCTCAATTTGGGTATTTGCACATCGTAATTGGTGAGGTTTCCGTTATGCTTCAGAGTGTTTTGTGTTTGGCCAATTTCATCATCGAAGAAAAAAAAAAAAACGATTTGCAGATGTAATTTGAACCAAAAGCACTAACAACTTGAACTAAGAGACTGGCTTGCTCTAGTATCAACAATCCACTGTGTGTATCTAGGGATGGTCACTGCGTCAGTGAGGTTATTTAAAGTGAAACATAGAACCTGCTACATCAGATGTTCCAGGTTCCAAGATTATCGGATGTTCCGTGCCCATCACGAGTTCTCAGAATATAATTTAATTATTCTGCGAATTCATAACAGTAAACTCATCAGTAAAACAGGCGATATCTGTCCTATATTCGCACGAATATTATTTTAGAACCAAAGTTCATTTCTTCTCATAATTTGGACTGTTAATGTTTGAATATATGGATGCACACATAATGCATTTTTTTAATGCATTATTTTTCACTACCTTCGCCCTTATAAAATAAATATATTTTCTAAAACTGCGATTTCATAATTTATCTGTATACATCCTAAACATTTATTCCAGTAATAGTTTTATAGAAAAACCTCTCTTGACCAAATAAAATTGTCATTATTTATTTTAATATGTATTTTCCTCTTCCCACACAATGCACCCGAATAATCATCCTCTCGAAATGGCTCCGGCTCACAGAATCATTTAAAGCGCGTAATAAAGGAGAGGAGAAATAATAACAAGTCGTTTTTAGAAACAAGCTCAGGAAATGGGGAGACTTTAAATGACGGGGAATTTATATATCTGGAAGAGTTTATGGAGGTATAAAAATTGAATGTCTTGTTTATAACATGCCCAATTAGGATTTAAGTAGTTTAGAAATGAGACTCATTGCTGTGAGATAAATGGGCAGAATTAAATCCAATGGTTCCGACACTGTTGGAAGTGTTTTCTATTGAATAGTAAGAAAAAGACGAAATTATTAAAAATTCGTATTAAATAAAATTTATGAAGTGTAACATTGTATTGTCTGGTATTGGGGGTCCCTCGTTAGGCTGCCAGATTTTAGAATGTATAGTTAGATTGTACAGCAGTTTGTAGGGTTGAGCAACCATATTGTAGTGGGTTGAGATAGTTTAGGCACAGGTTTGAGAACTCAGTTTTATTTACACACGAACTAGACACAAACAATATTTAAGGCATTACCAAGAGCCTCGTATAACAGATAACCAAGAGCCTCGTGATTTTTTCGTGACTTTTGATTCTTAACCACTGCTAAAGCGCAGGTTTGTGCTAAATATATTCCTTATCAGGGGGGGGGGAATCTCCAGGCCAACTAAACGCTTCTCAGCAGGAGTGCAGGGTTTCTCTATATTTCTCCTCGGGTGAGAGTCGGTAGTCCAACTGATCATTTCTTCTGCCCGCTATTAAGGATGTCTTTGCTAGTGTGTCGGCTTTATGTTTGTTTGTCGCTCTACGGTCATCTTGTGCATCATTACATGCGAATACCATTCTATAATCGCATCGAATACAGTTCTATAACTATTTCAACAACTACAGATGTTTAATCCATTCCTTAACTGTATAGAATACTATTCCAAAATTCTATTAAATATAGTTCTATAAATGCATCGAATATCATTCCATAATTAGATTATGGAATGATATTCGATATCATTCTATAATTGTATCGAGCACTATTCTATAATTACATTGAGTACTGCTTTATAATTATACATCCTAAACATTTATTTCAGTAATAGTTTTATAGAAAAACCTCTTTTGACCAAATAGGATTTTCTTTATTTATTTTGAATGTATTTATTCTGAATGTATTTTTCACTTCCCACACAATGCACCCGAATAATCATCCTCTCAAAATAGCTCCGGCTCACAGAATCATTTAAAGTACGTAATAAAAGGGAGGAAAAATAATGACAAGTCGTTTTTAAAAACGAGCTCAGGAAATGAGGAGACTTTAAATGATGGGGAATTTATATATCTGGGAAGAAACGGAGTTTATGGCTGTATAAAAATGGAATGTCTTGTTTATAACATGCCCAATTAGGATTTAAGTAGTTTAGAAATGAGACTCACTGCTGTTAGATAAATGGTCAGAATTAAATCCAATGATTCTGAGACTGTTGGAAGCTTTTTTATTAAAGAGTAAGAAAAGAAAGAAATTATTTAATATTCGTATTAAATAAATTTGTAAAGAGTAACATTGTAGTGTGCTGGTATTGGTGGGCATCTTGTTGGTTGATATAATTATATAATTGGGTTGATATAGTTTAGGCACAGGTGTGTGAACTCAGTTTTATTTGCATACGCACAAACACCACACATACAGTTAGACACAAACGATATTTAACACATTTAAAGTAAAAGACATAAGAGTTTCGTGAGAGATATTCCACTTTTGTGCCCTAACCTACGCTATAGGGCAGGTTTGCGCTAAATAAACTTCGCCCCGGAATGAGAGTCTCTAAGCCAACTAAACGTTACTCAGAAGCAGTGCCCTATACTTCCCCTCGGGTGAGAGTCTGTAATCCGACTGATTATTTCTTCTGCACGCCACTAGGTATGTTCCTACTAGTGTATTGGATTTGCGTTTGGCTCTACGGTCGTCTTGTGCACACGAGGGCTAAACAGACGGGGACCTACAGTTTAAAGTGAAAAACATCCTTGGCACCACCGGGACTCGAACTTGAAACATGTTGTACCGAGCACCAGATGTCAGTGTGTCGGAGATAACATGATTATATATATTTATTCCTGTTTATTTAGTAATGAAAATCAAATCTGATGTTGCGGAAATTTTGTTCAGATGCTATTAGAAAACCATGTCCCAAGTATGTAACAATTTTAGCATTACACAAGGAACTCCATGGGGGTTGTGCTATGCTTACCCAATTGTATCAGATTTGGCATCTGAAGAATACACATTCTCATCCCCTCTTCTTTCAAGTTCAAGGAAGAAATTTCTGCCCTATTGATTTATCGTGCTTATTCCGTTATGCGTGGGATCATTCAGTTTGGTTTCAGTTTTGAATTTATCTCCCCTATTTCTGAAACTAGAATGCACAATCCCCTTGTCCCTTCTAGTCAATTAAAAAAGAAAATTATAAAAACCACCAAATAAATCTACACAAATATTTTTTATATAACCTTAGTCGATTCATATGATATTCAGTTGCGCAGTCATGTTAAATGAGATTTACAATAATTCAATAGATTTGTAATTTCAAATTTAAATTTGAATCCTTAATGTCCGGCAGCGTGAGGGAAAGGGGACATCTTCTGTTGAGAGGGAGTACCCGTAAATCGAAGTCTGACTTGACTATGAGTCACTGCTGCTACATCACATCACTGTGCCTTTACAGTTTGGGAATGATGGTGTGAGAAGTCTGATTGTGCTCTGTCTCTCTACGATCATAGGAAACCAGGACGTACGGTTTAAAGTGGATTCCGAACCACTACAAACATCCATGGCACCACCGTGATTCGAACGCGATACCTGCGGTACCGAATGCCAGAGCGCTAGATACTCGGCCATCAAGTCGTCACTATGAGTCACTGAAGAAGGAGGGCAATACCTTCCGGAAGGACTTTAAAGAGGAACGTATTCGAGTATCGTATGGATGAAAACCGGAGAAAACTCCCGCCAGGTAATCCAACTCACGAGGCAAGATGCTGAACATCACAAACGCTATCGAGACATCTCGTTTTCGAAACAGTGTCTACAATAAATCCGCAGTGGATTGAAACTCAGCCCTACTGCTCACCAGCCGCTCACGTAGCCACTGATCCTGGAGAATTTAAATTCTTATAAGTTGATTCATTATTTTTTGAAAGTATACAGTTTTATCAAAATGAAAAAATTCGTACAATAAAAAAAATATTCAATTCAAAGATATATAATTCAAAAAATTATAATTATGTATCATAGTTGTCAATTGCTAAATAAACGCAAAATCTGGTAAGTAAATTTTAGCATTAATTCTGTGAATGTACTTGATACATATATAGAAATTTTTCTATGATAATATTATTTTTCACTATGTAAACGAATGCCTAAAAAATTGCTATTTTTTCGAATATGATTTAAGTTTGTAACCATTATTCTAAAAAATCACATAATAATGGCCACATCACATAAGTGACATCATCATTAGTGACATAATAAATCATTATCCCATAATAAGTCAATAGTTACTAATAATTGGCTGCTTTTATTCAATTCCTACTATTAGTTCACACTCTCCCTATATAAATCTTGTTCAAATTTTCAATCGTTCATAAAATACCTTTTATTCATCCACTCAACTTCAAATACATTTTTTTTAACTTGTATTGGATGACACTGGATGTTAATACAGGTTTTTCAACTATTAATTCAGTAATTAAATTTAATTCATTAATTTTAGTTTTTTTTACATTTAAGTTGCATGTATCTAATAACAGATGGGGCCAGATGTAAGAGGAAAATTTCAACTTTATTTATAAAGGACTTTCTGCAACATAACTTCCCAATAAATAAACATCTTACCCCAAATTAAATATTTTGTTCAAATTTGAGATTCCACACACACGCAAAAATATTACCTTCAACATTCCAGACGAGCATAAATTTTCCATAAACCCATGCATTTTGTCAGAATAAAGCAATTTGTTTTTTTACTTTGCACAGTAGAAACGTCATTGTTCAGAAAAATTCCATTACAGCAAAAACCAAAAATAAAAGAAGCAAAACTTGGAATCTTTAATAAGTAATTCCAAAAATATGGCGGAAACCGTAAATATTCCAACATAACTTTCATCCATCCACAGTTAAAAACGGTGATGTCGCAGGCTTGGTGGTAGTTGCCATTTTTTCAATTCCTACTATTAGTTCACACTCTCCCTACATATGTCTTGTTCAAATTTTCAATAGTTCATAAAATACTTTTTATTCATCCACTCAAGTTCAAATACATTTTTTTTAACTTGTAGTGGGGACACTGGATGCTAATACAGTTATTTCAAATATTAATTCAGTAATTAAATTTTATTAATTTTAGTTGTTTTTAGATTTAAGTTGCATGTATCTACCCATAGATGGCGCCAAATGTAAGAGAAAAATTTCAACTTTATTTATAAAGGACTTTCTGCAATGTAGCAAAAAAAAAAAAAAAAAAGTAGGAATTGCCTCGAAAAGTTTTTTTTTTTTTTTTATATTACTTGTTTTCTTGTAACCTTCCAATAAATAAACATCTTACCCAAATGAAATATTTTATTTCAATTTGTGATTCCCCACAAAAAAAAAAAAAAATATTATCTTAAACATTCCAGAACGAACATAAATTTCCCACAAACCTACGCATTTTGTCAGAATTAAGCAAAAAAAATTATTTTCACTTTGCAGGAGATTAACAGTAGAAAAGTCATTGGTCAGAAAAATGCCATTGCAGGAAAAAGCAAAACTTGGAATCTTTAATAAGTAATTCCAAAAATATGGCGGACAGTAAAAATTCCTCAACATAACTTTCATCCATCCGCAGATAAAAACGGTGATGCCACTGGAGAAAAACTCATAAACAGCCTTCCGAAACTGTGGCCAGATTCCATCGTGTAATAAATAATGTATTTACTCGCTTATTTGTTAACGGATAAATTAGAGATTTTTATCAAAAAAGGCTCGGTTGCCATTTTTTTTTTTTATTATTAATCTTTCCTTCCAAGATGTCAAAAAAGGTATAAATTACAACCGAGGTATTTTGCATTAAGTTAATGAATTTCCGATGAAAATATAAATCTTTTTAATGCGTATTTTTAGCATCTGGCAACATGGCTGCAAAAATTGATAACTGAAAACCTGGGAGTGTTGCTTTATGATTGGGGGATAAAAATGAGGGGGTGGGGTGGGGGTGATCGGGGTATCTTTCTGCTTTTGCCTGATGGCCCCGTACGAATCCCTCGATGATCTATCATTTCCATCGCTTTCACCTGATCTCCGAATCCTGAGGGGATGTGTGCATATTTATGTTTTTAAATTAATCCCAAAAATGTTAAAATAAAAATGTTTAATGTCTCATCGAAAAATTCTTTTTTCTACTTCGTCATCATAGATTAGTTTTGACCTACAATCGTAGATTTTAAATGTTTTATAAACTATTATTTTAGAAAAGTGCGATGCAGTGTTAAAAAAACAAGTGTTTGGATTATTTTTTTTAAATGTAACGACATTCGTTGAAATGTCGATTTGCAAAGAAATAGCTAAAAAGTACACTTACTTCGTGTAGCATTTGATAATTAAAGAAAAAGGTTTTAAACATTTTTATATGAAATATAAAGGTCGTTATAAAAATATCAGATAATTATTTATTATTAAATTCCTGAAGAAAATTTGTGTATTTAAGATTTATGCATTTATTCGTTTCCTGTGACTCAATGCTAAAGTTAAACAAGTGATAAAGTATTGACTGCTGTTATCTAATTCTCTTCTATCATTATACCAAATACTGTTCGAATACAGGTTCAATAATTGCAACGAATACAGGTTCAATAATTGCAACGAATACAGGTTCAATAATTGCAACGAATACAGGTTCAATAATTGCATCGAATACAGGTTCAATAATCGCATCGAATACAGGTTCAATAATCGCATCGAATACAGGTTCAATAATCGCATCGAATACAGGTTCAATAATCGCATCGAATACAGGTTCAATAATCGCATCGAATACAGGTTCAATAATCGCATCGAATACAGGTTCAATAATTGCAACGAATACAGGTTCAATAATTGCAACGAATACAGGTTCAATAATTGCAACGAATACAGGTTCAATAATTGCAACGAATACAGGTTCAATAATTGCAACGAATACAGGTTCAATAATTGCAACGAATACAGGTTCAATAATTGCAACGAATACAGGTTCAATAATTGCAACGAATACTATTCAATAATTGCAACGAATACTATTCAATAATTGCAACGAATACTATTCAATAATTGCAACGAATACTATTCAATAATTGCAACGAATACTATTCAATAATTGCAACGAATACTATTCAATAATTGCAACGAATACTATTCAATAATTGCAACGAATACTATTCAATAATTGCAACGAATACTATTCAATAATTGCAACGAATACTATTCAATAATTGCAACGAATACTACTTTATAATTATATTGAATACTGCTTTATAACTATTTCAACAACTATAACAACTAAAATCATAAATATTTCAACAACTACAAGTGATATAACTATTTCAACAACTACAAGTGATATAACTATTTCAACAACTACAAGTGATATAACTATTTCAACAACTACAAGTGATATAACTATTTCAACAACTACAAGTGATATAACTATTTCAACAACTACAAGTGATATAACTATTTCAACAACTACAAGTTATATAACTATTTCAACAACTACAATTAATATTTAATCCATTCCTGAATAAGAGCTCTAAGACTTCTGCAACGAAACTAACACCTCCCTAAAATATATTAATCTTACTTAACTCTAGTTGTTCGAAGAGGTCCAGCATTCTATGCAAACCCAATAAGAGTCTTGCCGCATCCACATTTACCGCAAAATGGGCCTTCATGATATGAACCATGTCATGCCGGGTAGTTAACGCTACACCTCCAGAGACTTGTCAGAACTCCATCTCACGCTCCCGTGAAACGTCACAGTTACAGTTACGTCTAATCTCCTGCCCTCGAGTTGAGTTGATCAATTTTAGTCCGACCACAGAAACTCAGTTCCAAGTCATTACTGAATATTCATACGTTCTTGATAATCATGAATGAAGTACGAATTACATTTTCGAAAGTGTCCAACACATTCTGTGACTGGTTCACCAACTCGGAACACGCATGCTAACCCAGAAATGCACTGAATCGCTCAAGCTCTAGAATGTGGTAATTCGAAGTTTGTGTTAGATGAATACCGTTCAGTTAGATGAAACTTCGATAAAGCGACTGTTGTATAATCGCAATCAAAGAATTGATCTTAAAATTTAAATGATTTCTAAAATTTCAATAGCAGTTTAATTTAAATTATGAATTTTAAATAATATCTATTACTACAAATCGAAACATTATCAACATTTCCCAATTATTCAATGAATAAGAATGAAGTTGGATTACATGCTAAAAAGTTAATTTATATGTTAAAAAGTTAATTTACATATTGAAAGGTTGATTTACTAGTTCAGACTTAAAAGATTTATTGAAAAAAATTTTTTTTTTGACTTTAATAAACTATGTGATTTTTATTTTAGCTCGTGTCAAATGAATACCTTTTACTTAAAACTTGGATAAAGTGAGTGCTGTAATCCCGATCAAAAATGAATTGATTTTAAAATTAAATGATTTTTGAAATTTTCATAGCAGTTTAATGTAAATTAGAAATCTTAAATACTATTCATTATTACGAATCAAAACATTATTAACATTTCCAAATTATTCAATGAATAAGTATGAAGTTAGGTTTACATGTTAAAAAGTTAATTTTCATATTGAAAGGTTAATGTACATGTTCAGACTTAAAAGGCTTATTGAAAACAATTTCTTTTTCTTTAGTAAACTACGTGATTTCTATTTAACATCAAAAAATTTTGTTTTAAAATTTAGAGTTTTAAAAGAAAAATTAAAGTTGCATAAATGAATGCTTATAGAACTATAGATTGTAATTTAAAAAAATTAAATCTCAAGTAAATTATAAACTTTTACATTTTGAAAATTTAAAAAAAATATATTTACACTTATCAGCTGATTAATTTAATCTCGAAATTTTCTGTCAGTTTATTTAATTCTTATAATTAAAAATGTCAAGTACAAAATTACTAATAAGGAAATTAAAATTTCCTTTTCAAATATTTTAATAGTAAATTATTTAAAAAATTTTCAAATATTTAAATAAAAAATGTTTAAATTATAATTATTAAGATCATGTATAATAATGTAATACATTTTACTTTTATTCATATATAAAAATTGGAAGTAATTAATAAATATCATAATAGTGTTTGCGATAAATGCTTTCATCTTTTTACTTAGAGACTTCAAATTTTATTTTCTTTAATTACTTTTAATACCTTAGTAAAAATAAATATTAAACAAACCATTCATAATAATGACAATTACTCCTTTATTGGCGTAACAGCCCCATTGTGGGCCAAGGCCGTCTGCTTGTTGGCAGATTTCGATGGTTTTCCATGTTTTCATTTTATGAGGTAGGGTAGTTAGTTTACAGGCTATTCGCCCAAAGGTCTACAGTCATATTAGACGGGAATCTACAGTTTAATGCGGATTCCGAACCACTACAAACATCCATCCCTCGCCGGGTCTCGAACCCGAAACTTGTGGCACTGAGCGTTAGCAAATTGGCCATCAGTGTGCTTGAGCTTTAATGATTATTAAACAAGATAATTGATTGAAATGTTAGTCTAATATTTTACTAAATACTCACTTTTTTTATTGTCAGAACTATTCTTAAAAAAGGGTACAAATAAAAAAAAAGACAAAAAATAAGTTTATCAAAATTAAAATGAGTTTTTATTACCTAATGTTACGCTATATATGATACAGACAATACAAAATTTGAAGGCTAGTTTGGTAATTGGGGTCTAATGGCTGAGTGACTAGCGCTATGGCCCACGATGCCGCAAGTTTCGGAGAATCCGCTTTAAACCGTAAGTCCTGATCTAATATGACTGCAGAGCATTAGGCGTAAATCTGACACCTCTACTCCATAAAAAGAAAACATCTCCTGTCTCAAAATTTGCCAGTAGGCAGATGGTCCTGACCCACCATAGTGCTGTTGCGCTACTGATGATGAGTTTGGTAATTGTTTGATGCCATTGTAATCTGATAATCTAAATCACTTTAACAACTAGCAGTATTGATAAATATATATTTGACGAATGTTAAACATTACCTTTTTATTGATAATTCAGTTTGATCATTTATTTATTCAAAATCAAAACAATGATTTTCTAAATGTTTAAACATGTTACTTCGTATTCAATAGCGCAACAGCCCCATGGTGGGCCAAGGCCTTCTGCCTACTGACAGGGTTCGAGAGAGGCGATTTTCTTTCAAAATAAGAGTAGAATTGTCAGCCCTAAGCCCAACAGTCGTATTAGATCTTGGCCTACTGTTTAAAGTGGATTCCAAACCTTTGCAGCATACATGGCACCGGTTTGATTTGTCGCTCTATGGTCATTTTGTGCACACTTTGGGCTAATTAGACCCGGATCTACAGTTTAAACTAAATTCAGAACCACTTACAAACATTCATGCCACCGTCAGGATTCGAACCTGAACCTGTACAAAGAGCAGAGCGGTAGCCAATTGGCCATCAGGCCGCACCATGGCACCGGATGGACTCGAACCCGCAACCTGGGCTACCGAGCTCTAGTCACTCAATCATCAGGCCCTTTAAGCACATTGTCAGTTAATTCAAAAACCAGCAATAAATGACAGTTGCTGGTTAAAAAGTTCTGGCTGGTTAAAAAATTAAAACACACACGCATATATATGTGTATATATACAGATATTCTTTTACTTACAGTCCAAATTTTCGTATAACTCATGGTATAAGAATTCTAAATAGTTGAAATACATTTACACACTTTTTTTTAAAATATTACCATGCACATGTTATTTTTACCATTTTATCTTTTAACAAATCAGTTTCAGCTTTCACAAACTTTAAGAAAAAATTTTCATGGTAAATTATTTTCGTCCGAATTTTAGTGGAACGCAGGGTACAAAAATTAGAAACACTTGAAATACGTTTAGCTTTTAAAATTTTTTTAATGCAGCTGGCAAACACTTAGACACTTGTCCTTTATACCTTGAAGCAAGCGCTGCACAGACGTTACTCATTTAGCACTACCCAGGAGGTGCGTGTAGCTTGAAGATACGCTACGGACGCGGAGTAACAATACCCTCGCAATGCTATACGATCATGTTAGACCGGAAACCACGGTTTAAAGGGGATTCCGAACCACTACAAACATCCATGGAACCACCGGGACTCGAACCCGAAACCTGTGGTACTGAGTGCCAGAGCACTAGCCACTTGGCCATCGCGCCCCAGCTTTTAAAATAACTGACAAGAATTTTTTTTTTTTTTTTCAAATATTAACATGTATAGTACATTGTATTTTTACCATTTTATCTTTTAACGAAACCGGTTTCAGCTTACACAAACTCTATGCTATACAAAATTACATAAATATACAAATGCAAAAACAAAATTTTATGCAAAAACAAAACTTTATTCAAAATTCTTAATATATCCAATTTCTTTTGAAGCGTTTAAAGTCAATAATAAAGCGACATACAATGAACAAGTTTGAAAGTTTATTTTTAGACGCATAAAAATGAAAACGGCTCAATTTGATAACGGCCCCCTTTACCATTTGATTCCGCATTTCAATAGGAATCGCTCAAAATTCTTTCCTTACACTAAGCATTAGGCTTAATCGATTAGATTCGAAATTAGCTTCAAAGATGGGGGGAACTTTTTTGAAACTTTTTTTTTGCAGCAATTTTTCATATGTACATATCGGAATAATTGTATTAAATTTTAAAAGTAATAAGAATAATATATTCCAATGGGTGTTTTTTTTTTATCTTGGAGCTTGCTAATGATAGAAACCTGCTATGTTCTTAATCTGCGGGTAAAACATTTCTATATCCACAATCAATTACCGCATTCCATTACACAGGATTACATTTTTGGGGATTCGTAATACATTATTTTTTTCCTGGCTTATAAACAAAGAAAAGAGCGCCAAGATAAATGGGACGCATAAAGGGATTGCATGTTTTTCAACTTTGAATATCTCTGGCTTACTTCTGCTATTTTGAATGCTAATGAATTTTATCTTGCAGATCTATTTCTATACCCTTTATCATTGAATGCGTTTAATTCTTTTACATCTTATTACAGAAGGAATTACGCGATAAAATGTATTAGTTCTATTTTATCATATAAAATTAAAATTATTTACTGGATAATTACAATTGTATTTAAAGAAGCTAGATTTAAAGATAATTTTATTTGTAAAACTCTTATCTACCAGACACGTATACAACATCTATTCCATATATTACAGAATGAATTACATGCTAAAATATATTTGTTTCTTGTGGTGGTTTTTGTTAGAGCTCTGGCGCTCGGTGCCATAGGCTTTGCATTAGTCCCAGCCGTGTCATGGATGTTTGAATTAGATTGGAATCCACTTTAAACAGTAGATCCCGGTGTAATACGACTCCTACTACACTACACTACACCACATCACATCACATCACATCACGGTGCCTAGTGCTGATATGCCCCTTTACAGTTTGGGAATTATGTCGGTGCGATGTCTAATTGGGCTCTGTGACGCTCTACGGTCATATGAGACCGAGACCTACTGCATAAAGTGGATTCCGAACCTCTACAATCCCACATGGCACTGCCGGGACTCAAATCCGAAACCTGTGGCACCGAGCGTCAGAGAGCTAGCCAGTCGGTCATTCAGGCCCCTATGGTGTAATATGACTGCAGATCGCTAGGGAGTGGGGGTGACAACTTTACCCCGTGAAAAAAAAAATACTTCATGTCTCGAAATTTACCAGTAGGCATACAGCCTTAGTCTATCACATTTCTATATCCACTATATCCTATACCGCATTTCATTATATACGATTACATTTTTGGGGATTCGTAATACATTATTTTTTTCCTGGCTAATAAACAAAGAAAAATGCGCCAAGATAAATGGAACGCATAAAGGGATTGCATGTTTTTCAACTTTGAATATCTCTGGCTTACTTCTGCTATTTTGAAGATTATTTTGTTGAGAATGCTAATGAATTTTATCTTGTAGATCTATTTCTATACCCTTTATCATTGAATTCCTTTACATCTTATTATAGAAGGAATTACGTGGTAAAATGTAGTAGTTCTGTTTTATCATATACAATTTAAATTAACTGGTTAAATTACAGGTTAATTACAACTGAATTTAAAGATAATTTTAATTGTAATTAATGTTATATACAAAACATTAGACTATCTAATCCACATATTATGGAATGAATTGCATGATAAGATGTATTTGTTTCTTGTGATGATTTTTACTAACGCTCTAGAACTCATTACCACAGGTTTTGGGTTCGAGGCATAAGTGCATTGTGTCCTAGAGGGGATTACTTTGAAGGCGATGAAAATAAATTTGAAGGAATAAATAAAGAGTTTTTGAAAAAAAAATAATAATTCTTCTTACTTTTTGGGCACAGTAATATATCACATTCTCAGGTGGAAAACCCAATCCATTGACTTTACACTTTGCGAAAGCGGCTCTCAAATAAAGTTGCAAAACTGACCAGACTAATGATCCGATTGTCTTCCAGGTTCAGATCCCTCGTTTATTTTGACAATTCCGAATCAATACAACAAATCAAATCTGTTCCTTTTTTGCTCTCTCTGTGAAGAAAGAGAACTTACCCGAAATCGGACGGTTTGTCTTTCTTGTCTGACACCCCCGCGTGGACCTTCCCGCAGTCACGTACGGCATCAGTGGTGCCACAACTTAATGAAAAAAAGGGGGTTCTGATTTCGCCAGTTGACACTTTGACGTGTCTTTTGTCGATTTCTTTTCTCTACGGGTGCTATTTGTTCAGACTAAAAACTGCCTTTTCACCTTTTCCAAGGCTTTTCTTTTTTTCTTTTTAAGTCCAAAAGAAAAATAGTGGAAAGCAATAGGTCTATTGACGTTTTTAGGAAGTAAAAACCTCTACAAGTAAACACGAAGGAAAGTCGTGCTTTGTAAGAAATGGACTACTTTGGCTTTTATTTTTGTAAGTGTTAGAAAGAAACTTATTTCAATTAAAAGGAATCGAAACTAACTCAATAGATTCCTTTAAACCACAAATGAATTACTTTATATTATATATGTACTGCTATTATTGTATTTTGTACATAAGTGGAAAATAATATTTAATATGTAATATATAAGATCATTAATAAATATCGACCTTATATACATACATTTATATGTATATATAATACATTCTCAGATGAAATCCAATCTATTTACTTTACACAAATGAATCACTTTACATTATATATGTACTGCTATGATTGTACTGTGTACCTTAAGTAGAAAGTAACATTTAATATGTAAATATACACTGAAGTGACAAAAGTCATGGGATAGCAATATGCAAATTTTCAGATGGCAGTAGCATCGCGTAGAACAGGTATAAATGCGCAGTGCTTTCGCAGAGCTTTCATTTCTGTTCAAGTTATTCATGTGAAGAGGTTTTGACGTGATGATGACCGCACGACGGGAATTAACAGACTTTGAACGCGGAATGTTAGTTGGAGCTAGACGCATGGGTCATGCCATTTCGGAAATCGTTAGGGAATTCAACATTCCCAAATCCACTGTGTCAAGAGTGTGCCGAGAGTATGAAATTTCAGGCATAACATCCCACCATGGACAACGCAGTGGTCGACCACCTGAACTTAACGACCGAGACCGGCGACGTCTGCAAAGAGTCGCAAATTCTAACAGACAAGCAACACTGCGTCAAATAACCGCAGAATTCAATGTGGGACGTACAAGGGACTTGTCTGTTAGAATTGCGCGGAGAAATTTGCCTTTCTTGGGCTATTCCAGCAGAAGACCGACACGAGTGCCTTCACTGACAGAACGACATCGCTTGCAGCGACTCTCGTGGGCACGTAAGCATATCGGTTGGTCCCTAGATGAATGGAAAACCGTGGCCTGGTCCGATGAGTCACGATTTCAGTTGGTAAAAGCTGATGGTAGGATTCGAGTGTGGCGCAGACCCCACGAAGCCATGGACCCAAACTGTCAGCAAGGCACTGTTCAAGCTGGTGGGGGCTCCGTAATGGTGTGGGCTGTTTTTTCATGGCATGGACTTGGTCCTCTGGTGCGATTGGACCGAACATTGACTGGAAATGCTTATGTTCAGCTACTTGGAGATCACTTGCAGCCATTCATGGACTTCATGTACCCAAACAACGATGGGATTTTTATGGATGACAATGCGCCATGTCACCGGGCCACAACTGTTCGCGATTGGTTTGAAGAACATTCTGGACAATTCCAACGAATGATCTGCCCACCTAGATCGCCCGACATGAATCCCATCGAGCATTTATGGGACATCATCGAGAGGTCTGTTCGTGCCCAAAATCCTGCACCATCAACGCTTTCACAATTATTGACGTCTATCGAGACAGCATGGCTCAATATTCCTGCAGAAGACTTCCAACGACTTGTTGAGTCCATGCCACGTCGAGTTGCTGCACTTCGCCGGGCGAAAGGAGGGCCGACACGATATTAAGAGGTATCCCATGACTTTTGTCACTTCAGTGTATAAGGTCGTTAAAATATATCGACCTTATATATATTATATTCTCAGATGAAAACCCAATCGATTCCCTATACACTTTACATTATATAGGTACCAATGTACTTAATATCTAAATGTAAAATAATATTTAGTAAGTAATATAAAAGATCAATAATATATTATATTGACCTTATAGATATATTGCATTCTAAGGTGGAAACCAAATCGATTGACTTTACATATTCAAAAAGCCGCTCTCAAGTTCGGAAAACTGACCAGACTAATGATCCGATTGTCTTCCAGGTTCAGAACCCTCGTTTATTTTGACAATTCGAAATCAATATAGCAAATCGAATCTTTTTTGCTGTCTCTGTGTGAGAAAGAGACTCACCGAAATCGGACGGTTTGTCTTTCTTGCCTGACACCCCCGCGTGGACCTTTCCGCAGTCACGTACGGCATCAGTGGTGCCATAACTTAATGAAAAAGGTTTGAAAAAGGTCCGCTTTCGCCAGTTGACACTTTGACATGCCCTTTGTCGATTTCTGTCTCTACTGGTGCTATTTGTAGAGACTAAAAACTGCCTTTTTCAAGGCTTTTCTTTGTTTTTTGTTTTTTTTAACTTTTGGGGCCCAAAAGAAAAATAGCGGAAAGCAATAGGTCTATTGACTTTTTTTAGGAAGTAAAACGATGAACAAGTAAAAACGAAGAAAAGTCGTGCCTTGTAAGAAAAGGACTACTTTGGTTTTTATTTTTGTAAGTGTTAGAAAGAAACTTACTTCGACTAAAAGGAATCGAAACTAACTCAATAGATTCCAAATTTCTTTAGAATTACTAAAATGTACGTCATTAATATACATTGTACATTGATATCATTAAAATACAGTGCACATTGATATCATTAATATACATTGCACATTCATATTTGATTTAAAAAACATTGCGTATTGATTTAATATACATTGTGCATATATAATTAATATACGTCGATTTACTTCACAGTGTACACGATTCTTACATATTACATTATACATGTACTGCTACCATTGTACATTGTACCAATATAAATATAGTAAAAAAATTATTTAATTTATAATACTTGTATAAAGTCATTAATATACATTGCCTTCTCAGGTAGAAACTCAATCAGTTTACTTTACACTTTACATTCTATATGTACTGCAATGATTGTACTTTGTAAAGTAAAAAAATAATACTTAATTTGTAATATATAAGGTTATTAATGCATCTTGATCTTATACATATTGCATTCTCGGGTGAAAAACCGATCGGTTTTTTACACTTTCAGAAAGGGGCTCTTTCAAATAAAGTTCGGAAAACTCACCAGACTAATGATCCGAGTGTCTTCCAGGTTCAGATCCCTCGTTTTGAACATTGGCATCATTGATATCATTAATATACATTGTAAATTGTATATTAATGATATCATTGTACATTGTATATTAATGATATCATTGTACATTGTGCATATATAATAAGTATACATTAATATATATGATTAATATACATCGATTTACTTTACACTGTACACGATTCTTACACATTACATTATACATGTACTGCTACCATTGTACATTGCACCAAGATAATATAGTAGAAAAAAAAATTTAATATGCAATATAAAAGGCCATTAATATACATGATTAAATACATGGATAATAATATATATGATTAATATACTTTGACACATCAATTTACTCTACACTTTACATTACATATCTACTGCTACCATTGTACTTTGTACCAATATAAATATAGTAGAAAAAATATTTAATTTATAATATTTGTATAAATTCATTAATATACAGTGCATTCTCAGGTTGAAACTCTATCGATTTATTTTACACTGTAAACGATCCATTTTGCATTCTATGTGTATTGCTATGATTACACTTTGTAAAGTAAAAAAAATCATACTTAATTTCTAATATATGAGGTCATTAATGCATATTGATCTTATATATATTGCATTCTCGGGTGGAAACCCGATCGGTTTACTTTAAACTTTCAGAAAGCGGCTCTCAAAATGACCCAACTGATGATCCGAATGCCCTCCAGGTTCAGATCCCTCGGTTATTTTGACAATTCGGAATCAATAGAACAAATCGAATCTTTTTGCTCTCTCTGTGAAGAAAGAGAACTCACCCGAAATCGGACGGTTTGTCTTTCTTGTCTGACACCTCCGCGTGGACCTTCCGCAGTCACGTACGGCATCAGTGGTGCCATAACTTAATGAAAAAGAGGGGGTGTCTGCTTTCGCCAGTTGACACTTTGACGTATCCTTTGTCTATTTCTGCCTCCACGGGTGCTGTTTGTAGAGACTAAAAACTGCCTGTTCACCTTTCCCAAGGCTTTTCTTTTTTCTTTTTTTTCTTCTTTTTTACTTTTGGCGCCCAAAAGAAAAATAGAAGAAAGCAATAGGTCTATTGACTTTTTTAGGAAGTAAAAACCTGTACAAGTAAAAACGAAGGAAAGTCGTGCTTTGAGAGAAATGGACTACTTTGGCTTTTATTTTTTGTAAGTGTTGGAAAGGAACTTACTTCAGCTAAAAGGAATCGGAAATAACTCAATAGATTTCAAATTCCTTTATAATTACTAAAACGTATGTTATTAATATACATTGTACATTGGTATCATTAATATACATTGCACATTGATATTATTAATATACATTTTACATTGTGCATATATAATTAATATACATTAATATATATGATTAATATACATGGATTTACTTTACACTGTACACGATTCTTAAACATTACATAATACATGTACTGCTACCATTGTACTTTGTACCACGATAATGTAGTAGAAAAAATATTTAATATGCAATATATATGTTCATTAAGATACGTTTAAATACATGCATAATAATATATATGATTAATATACTTTGAGACATCAATTTACTTTACACTTTACATTATATATCTACTGCTACAATTGTACTTTGTAGCAATGTAAATATAGTAGAAAAAATATGTAATATATAATACACTAGCAGACCCGGTCACGCGTTGCTGTGGCTCTCTTGTATTTCGTTCAATTATTAGATACTATAATTGGTATTGTGAAGGAAGTGATTGGTAAAGAATGATGAAAAGTTCAAATTAAGCTACAACGAATAGAAAATGTTTAATTTTTATTAATTTAATGAATGAGGTAGATAATGTTGATTTTTAACACTGTTTTATAATTATTTTACCAAATTTAATTTTTAATAATCATTACTTTCATATAATAGATAGATGACGAAATATGAAAATCGTCGATTTTGCATTTAAATAAAAAAAAATCTGAATAAAAACTGTCCTATCTCTCAAGTTGGAAAAAAACACACATTTAAGAAAAAAAAAAGTTAAAATCGGATTGTTAGTTTCGGAGTTCATCCCGAACAAACATCGTGACACGGGAATTATATATAATAGATGTATAAAGTCATTAATATACATGGCATTCTCAGGTGGGAACTCTATCGATTTACTTTACACTGTAAATGAGTCACTTTACACTTTACTTTCTATATGTACTGCTATGATTGTACTGTGTAAAGTAAAAAAATAATACTTAATTTGTAATATATAATTTCCTCAATACACCAAATTGACCTTATACATATCACATTTTCGGGTGTAAACCCAATCGAAATACTTTACACTTTCAAAAAGCGGTTCTCAAATAAAGTTCTTAAACTGACCCAACTAATGATCCGAGTGTCTTCCAGGTTGTGATCCCTCGTTTATTTTGACAATTCCGAATCAATAGAACAAATCGAATCTGTTCCTTTTTTGCTCTCTCTGTGAGAAAGAGACTCACCCGAAATCGGACGGTATGTCTTTCTTGTCTGACACCCCCGCGTGGACCTTTCCGCAGTCACGTACGGCATCAGAGGTGCCATAACTTAATGAAAAAGAGGGGGGTGTCTGCTTTCGCCAGTTGACACTTTGACGCGCCCTTTGTCAATTTCTGCCTCTAAGGGTGCTATTTGTTCAGACTAAAAACTGCCTTTTCACCTTCTCCAAGGCTTTTTTTGTTCTTTTTTACTTTTAGTGCCGAAAAGAAAAATAGAGGAAAGCAATTGGTCTATTGACTTTTTTTGGAAGTAAAAACCTGTTCAAGTAAAAACGAAGGAAAGTCGTGCTTTGTAAGAAATGGGCTACTTTAGTTTTATTTTTGTAAGTGTTAGAAAGAAACTTACTTCAACTAAAAGGAATTCCTTTAACCCATAAATGACTCACATTATATTATACATGTACCGCTGTAATTGTACTTTGTACCTAAGAAAAAATAATATTTATTATGTTATACATAAGGTCATTAATAAATATCGATCTTATATATATATATATATATATAACATTCTCAGATGAAAACCCAATCTACACTCATGTCCATAAATTAAGGATAATTCAGAATCACACAGAAATTGAAGTCTAAAATAAAAATTTCACCTGTAGAATTATTACACACATCTTGAAGAAGAATATGCAAATTACAGGAAACCACCAGATGGCGCGGATAGTACGTCACAATGACGAGAGTGTCAGAGAGGGGTATATAAGGAATGGTGGCAAAGAAGTAAAATTGTTCACAAGCGCTTTAAAAGCCTTTCGGTGCAATAACCGCATAGTTATGGCACAAAGGAAGCATTTGGATGATTTTTTACGTGGTAGAATTATCGGCCGACTGGAATGTGGACGTACCCAGCTGGAAGTATCCGAGGAACTTGGAATCGCCCAGAGTGTCATCTCCAGGCTTTGGCAACGATTCCAAGGTGATGGTAATGTGAGTAGATGTTACAGCACAGGTCGCCCCCGAGTTACAACGCCGAATGAGGACCGGTATTTAGGAGTTACTACCAAAAGAAACAGACGGAGCACAGCATCAGACTTGTCTCGTCAAGAGCTGACGAGACAAGTCTACCGGTACGACAGCTACCGGCTTCAGCTACCGGTACGACAGTTTCAAGGCAGACCGTGTACAGATGCTTAGGGCGAATTGGTCTATGTGTTCGTAGGCCTGTCAGATGTGTTCCACTTACCGCAACTCACTGACAAGGCAGTTTTTAGAATTGCTAACACATATGTCAAAATAAAATTAAAAATATCTTTATAAAAAAGACGAATAGTGGTATACAAAAGCCTGTTTAAATTTATATGGAAGAAAAATAAAAATATTGCTGAATATAAGTATTGTTATTTCTGTGCAGAATTATAAAAATATACAAAATCAAGCTGTTATTTATATTTCACAAGAATACAAATAATAATAGTAATAAATATAATATATAAATAGTTTATAGTTTTACAAAAATTCATTTACTGTAATTTATTCACTTTACACTATCTATGTACTGTTAGCATTGTAATTTGTATCTTAGAAAACACTATCTAATATCTATTATATATAATTCCCGTGTCACGATGTTTGTTCGCGATGAACTCCGAAACTAACCCTCCGATTTTAACTTTTTTTTTTTTTTAAATGTGTGTTTTGTTCCAACTTGAGAAATAGGATAATTTTTATTCAGATTTTTTTTGTATTTAAATGCAAAATCGGTTAAAATCTAGCATTGAGGCAGGCGCCAATCTTGCAACCCTGAATTTTCTCCAATTTCCCGCCAATTTCTTTAGGGTTGCAATATTGCAATTAGAGGAATTCGTAGCTTCATTTTTCGAACAATATAATGACTATTTTTAGATGGCGCCGTGTCTCGATGCCTGTACTACATAACCGTAAAATTCCTCATGTTCTGAATATTATTGTTTTATGTACTACTTTAAATTTTGTGAAAATTATATTGTATGAAATTTACATTATTTCTATGCGAAATAAATCAAATGTATGTAAGTATTACCTGATTTGATTATCAATATTTTTTTTTATTTTCTAAGTTTGAATTTGAATTGGAATAAAATATGGAATAAAAAGTTGTGAATCAAAACATTGAACTTTTCTATGCTGAAAGTTTGTCAACATGTGTTTTATTTGATTAAGAATTCTAAAATGAAATGTGATCTGCAAGATAATATAATATAGACAATGTAATTTTAAAGAAATATGATGAATTTTAAGGATTTTTTGAAAAGTGTGAAAATGAAGTAAACTCTGCAATTATTTGATATAATGATAACATTAAAATTTTATAAAAGGTATTATAATAGTTGCAAGTTGAAAATCAAGGACATTTTTTTTAAAAAAACTTTTGTTATTTGAAAAACAAAGAATTTGAGTTATAAATTTGAGTGATTTGAATATTGTCGAAGAAAAATTGATAAATGGTACTTTTAAGTTGGAAGTTATTTAAAGAAAACAAAACAACTAAATGAGTGTTTATATTAATAAAGGAGAATTTAAAGCTCATTAACTTTTCCATTTGTTTTGTGATTTCTTTCATCATAAAATAATAAAACATTTTTTGTGAAGAACAAAAAACACATTTTCTAAATTTGAATTTGAATTGGAATAAAATATATTGAATGAAAAGTTGTGAATCAAAACATTGAACTTTTCTATGCTGAAAGTTTGTCAACATGTGTTTTATTTGATTAAGAATTCTAAAATGAAATGTGATCTGCAAGATAATATAATATAGACAATATAATTTTAAAGAAATATGATGAATTTTAAGGATTTTTTGAAAAGTGTGAAAATGAAGTAAACTCTGCAATTATTTGATATAATGATAACATTAAAATTTTATAAAAGGTATTATAATAGTTGCAAGTTGAAAATTAAGGACATTTTTTTTTTTAAACTTTTGTTATTTGAAAAACAAAGAATTTGAGGGATTTGAATATTGTCGAAGAGAAATTGATAAATGGTACTTTTAAATTGGAAGTTATTTAAAGAAAACAAAACAAATAAATAAGTGTTTATATTAATAAAGGAGAATTTAAAGCTCAATAACATTTTTATGTATGTACATTTGTTTTAATTTACATTTAGAAGTTGGTTTTAATTATTTCTTATTTGAATTTTTATGCATTTTGTGTTCCTTCAAAACATCATAGTACCCATATATTTTTATTTAAATGCTTTGAAACTTCATGTAAAAGTTTTCTTTAAATGTATGAAAGGAATAGAACATGGAAATTAACCTAAATTCATAATCTATTTTTATTTCAGTTTTTAAACTAAGAATTTTTGTAAATATGTAAAAAAAAGTTTGTGTCGACAAACTTTAAGCATACAAAAATATATAAATAATTAAGATATAAATTTGAAAACAGTATATTACCTACATAAGGATATTCCCAGCATAAAAATACTTGCAAAGGAAAAAACTATTCATGTTTTATTTATTTTTGAATTATCAAGTTTTGCAACAATATCACATTTTTGCAATGTTTATCCATATTTTAAAGAATAAATTGTATAAAAAATAGTTAAAGTTGATATTTTTATGTGAAATTCAAAGGTTTTGAATATATTTCATCAAAACACTTGCAAAGAGGCTAAATATTTTAAATCCAGGTCATTTCATATTAAAAAGCCTTTGCAAATAGGAGGAAGTTGTAAAAAAAATTTTGTCGAGCAAATTTTAACTTTTTCAAAACAAAGCTCAGAAAATATTTAGAGCTTTAAGGAAAAATAAAACTATATTTTTTAATAAATAAGACTATGAACTTGATGATTCAATGTCATTTTAATATATTTACAACATTTTTAAAAGTAATATATCTAATTAAAAGTTGTTTTTAGCTTTATCTCAGAATGAATTTTTATGCTTTTTGTTTTCATGTGAAGCACCATAACACAAGTAATTTTGTTCCAAATGCTACAAAACTTTGTATTTATGTTTTTCATAAATGTAAGTCATTTATTATTATATCCCGATTTTATTTTAATTGTATTGTATTTTTTCCAAAATACGCAATGAATCCAATTGCCAGATAATTTCTGCTCTGTTGTTCATTCAAAAAATGAACTAATTGAGAGTGTATTTCCGGATATTATTAATAATCACTTAGACCATAATTGGCTCAGTAATTGTGCAATTTTGGCAGCAAAAAATGTTGATATTGATGAAATTAACTGTCAAATACAAGATTTATTGCCAGGCAATCTGATGACTTTTAAGTCAATCGACACCATTGCTGATGAAAACCAGATCGTCAATTTTCCGATTGAATTTTTAAATTCCCTGGATATGCCAGGAATGCCGCCACACAATATTCATCTGAAAATTGGTTCACCGGTCATTCTATTGCGTAACTTAAATCCACCAAAATGATGCAATGGTACACGACTAGTCATCAGAAGAATTACCGGAAACGTACTTGAAGCAGCGATATTGACTGGAAAGTTTAAAGGCGAAGCCGTCCTGTTACCTCGAATTCCTATGATACCATCAGAATCTACAATACCTTTTAAAAGGCTACAATTTCCGATATGTTTGGCTTTTGCGATGACAATAAATAAGTCGCAAGGGCAGACAATGGCTATTTGTGGCTTGGATTTGGAGAATCCGTGTTTCTCCCATGGGCAGCTGTATGTTGCATGCTCACGTGTTGGAAAACCATCGAATTTATTTATTTTGACGAAAGACAGACTAACAAGAAATAGTGTTCATCGCTTAGTTCTTAGTTAAATGAAAGTAATGATTATTAAAAATTAAATTATGTAAAATAATTATAAAACAGTGTTAAAAATAAACATTATCTGCCTCATTCATTAAATTAATAAAAATTAAATATTTTCTATTCGTTGAAGCTTAATTTCATCTTTTCATCCTTCTTTACCAATCACTTCCTTAACACCAATTATAGTATCTAATAATTCAACGAAATACCAGAAAGCCACAGCAACGCGTGGCCGGGTCTTCTAGTGTAATATATAAGGTCATTAATATACATTATTATCATCCTCATCATCATCAATTGTGAAACAGCCCCATGGTGGGCTAAAGCCGTCTACCTACCGGCAGATTTCTAGACTGGAGATTTTTTTTCTTTTTACGTGTTGGGGATATCCACTCTACGCTCTACAGTCATATTAGACCTGTACCTACGGTTTAAAGGGAATTCCAAACCACTACAAACATCCATGGCACCACCGGGACACGAATCCGAAATCTGTGGCACCGACCGCCAGTCACTCACTCATCAGGTCCCTCAGTAATATACATTGACCTTATATATATTGCATTCTCATGTGGAAAACCCAATCGATTTACTTTACACTGTAAATTTAATCATCTAAATAATCGATTCACTTTGCATTATATATGTAATATTATCATTGTAATTTGTACCTAAATAGAGAATGATATTTAATATGCAAGATATAAGGTCATTAATATCTATTGAAGTTATATATATATTACATTTTAAGGTGCAATCGATTTATAATACACGGGAAAGGACTCACTTTAATACACTGTAACCTATTTAATCGATTTATTTTACACTTTACATTATATATGTACTGCTATCATTGTACGTTGTACTTAAGTAGAAAAATAATATTTAATATGGCCACTAATAATAATATACAATAATATTTAATAATTAGGTCACTAGTATACAATAAGGACCTTGATATATTGCATTATCAGGTGGAAACCCAATCGATTGACTTTACACTTTCAAAAAGCAGCTCTCAAATAAAGTTCGCAAACTGACCCAACTAATGATCCGGCTGTCTCCAGGTTCAGATCCCTCGTTTATTTTGACAATTCTGAATCAATAGAACAAATCGAATCTTTTTCCTGTCTCTGTGAAGAAAGAGAACTTACCAGAATTCGGACGGTTGGTCTTTCTTGTCTGACACCCCCGCGTGGACCTTCCGCAGTCACGTACAGCATCAGTGGTGCCATAACTTAATGAAAAAGAGGGGTGTCTGCTTTCGCCAGTTGACACTTTGACGTGCCCCTTGTCAATTTCTGCCTCCACGGTGCTGTTTGTAGAAAGACTAAAAACTGCCTTTTCACCTTCTATAAGGCTTTTTTTTTTCTTTTTTACTTTTAGTGCCGAAAAGAAAAATAGCGGAAAGCAATAGGTCTATTGACTTTTTTAGGAGGTAAAACCCTGTTCAAGTAAAAACGAAGGAAAGTCATGCTTTGAAAGAAATGGACTACTTTGGCTTTTATTTTTTGTAAGTGTTGGAAACTTACTTCAGCTAAAAGGAATCGAAACTGACTCAATAGATTTCTAACTCCTTTAGAATTACTAAAACGTATGTTATTAATATGCATTGTACATTGGTATCATTGATATCCTTAATATACATTGTACATTGTATATTAATGATATCAATGTACAATGTATATTAATGATATCAATATACAATGTATATTAATGATATCAATGTACAATGTATATTAATGATATCATTGTACATTGTGCACATATAATAAATATACATTAATATATATGATTAATATACGACGATTTACTTTACACTGTACACGATTCTTACACATTAAATTATACATGTACTGCTACCATTGTACCATTGTACTTTGTACCAAGATAATATAGTAGAAAAAATAACTAATATGCAATATAAAAGATCATTAATATACATGATTAAATACATGGATAATAATATATATGATTTATATACTATGACACATCTATTTACTCTACACTTTACATTATATATATACTCCTACAATTGTTCTTTGTACCAATGTAAATATAGTAGAAAAAATATTTAATTTATAATATTTGTATAAAGTCATTAATATACAGTGCATTCTCAGGTGGAAACTCTATCGATTTACTTTACACTGTAAACGAGTCACTTTACACTTTACATTCTTTATTTACGCTATGATTGCATTTTGTAAAGTAAAAAAAATCATACTTATTTTCTAATATATAAGGTCATTAATGCATATTGACCTTATATATATTGCATTCTCGGGTGGAAATCCGATCAGTTTACTTTACACTTTCAGAAAGCGCCTCTCAAATGAAGTTCTCAAAATGACCCAACTAATGATCCGACTACACTCCAAGTTCAAATCCCTCGTTTATTTTGACAATTCGGAATCCATAGAACAAATCGAATCTTTTTCCTTTCTCTGTGAGAAAGAGACTCACCCGAAATCGGACGGTTGGTCTTTCTTGTCTGACACCCCCGCGTGGACCTTTCCGCAGTCACGTACGGCATCAGTGGTGCCATAACTTAATGAAAAAAAAGGTTGTTCCGCTTTTGCCAGTTGACACTTTGACGTGCCCTCTGTCGATTTCTGCCTCCAAGGGTGCTGTTTGTAGAAAGACTAAAAACTGCCTGTTCACCTTCTCCAAGGCCTTTTTTGTTCTTTTTTACTTTTAGTGCCGAAAAGAAAAATAGAAGAAAGCAATAGGTCTATTGACTTTTTTCGGAAGTAAAAACCTGTTCAAGTAAAAACGAAGGAAAGTCGTGATTTGAAAGAAATGGACTACTTTGGCTTTTTTTTTTGTAAGTGTTAGAGAGAAACTTACTTCAACTAAAAGGAATCGAAACTAACTCAATAGATTCCTAATTTCTTGAGAATATCTAACACATATATATTTATACCTAATTAGGTATTAATTTATACCTAAATGTAAAATAATATTTAATGTGTAATATATAAGGTCATTAACATATATTGACTTTATATATATATGTAGATTTACACCGGTTTCAATAGATTCATCCCGGTCGAACCTACAGTTTTGCTATACTTCCTCTACCAGTCTAACAATGGTTGTATTTTTGCAGTGGGTGTCTAGGGGATTTGACAGACAAAACGCAGTAACGGGACGTTACTTTAAATAAAGCCATTTAATGATACTATATTTTACAATGATATTTACATTAGTTATTAATTAAGGGGCAAACATATTCTCTCGCTACTTGACGCAGCCTGCCCTCTCGCTAACGCCACCCGTTCTTTTTCCTCTTTCTTTATCTACGGGGTCCTGTCCCCTTCTCGTGTGGTCAGAGTTCAAAGTTGAATACTCCGTCACGTTGTAAAGAGGCTCCGTCAAAGACAAGCAACCGTGATGTGTCACTGCCTGCTGATTACCACACAACAAATCCTACATATAAAATATATTGCATTCTCAGGTACAATTGATTTGTAATACACGGCAATCGATTCACTTTACATTATATATCTACTGTTATCATTGTAATTCGTAATTAAATGAAAATTATAAGGTAATGAGTATTATATAAGGCCATTAATATACGTTGACCATATATATATTGCAATCTCAGATAGAAACCAAATCCATGTACTTTACACCGTAAACGATTCCCTTTATACATTACTTTACACATGAAATGCTACCATTTCACTTTGTACTTAATTAGAAAATAATATTTAATATAAAATATATAAGGTCATTAATATACGATATTGTACTTATATACATATTGGATTCTCATGTGGAAATCCGATCGATTGACTTTACACTTTCAAAACGCTGCTCTCACATAAAGTTCGAAAACTGACCCAACTAATGATCCGAGTGTCTTCCAGGTTCAGATCCCTCGTTCATTTTGACAATTCCGAATCAATAGAACAAATCGAATCTTTTTTGCTCTCTCTGTGAAGAAAGAGAACTTACCCGAAATCGGACAGTTTGTCTTTCTTGTCTGACACCCCCGCGTGGACCTTTCTGCAGTCACGTAGCCAGCATCAGTGCTGCCATAACTTAATGAAAAAGGAGGGTGTTCTGCTTTCACCAGTTGACACTTTGACGTGCCCTTTGTCAATTTCTTTTCTCTATGGGTGCTATTTGTACAGACTAAAAACTGCCTTTTCACCTTTCCCAAGGCTTTTCTTTTTTTCTTTTTATGTCCCAAAGAAAAATAGAGGAAAGCAATAGGTCTATTGGCGTTTTTAGGAAGTAAAAACCTGTACAAGTAAACACGAAGGAAAGTCGTGCTTTGTAAGAAATGGACAACTTTGATTTTATTTTTGTAAGTGTTAGAACGAACTTAATTCAACTAAAAGGAATCGAAACTCACTCAATAGATTCCTAATTTCTTTAGAATTGCTAACACATATGTCAAAATAAAATTAAAAATATCTTTATAAAAGAGACGAATAATGGTATACGAAAGGCTCTTTAAATTTCTCTAAAAGAAAAAGAGAAATATTACATAATATATATATTATTATTTCTGTGTAGGAAGATACAACAACATTTGTATTTTTCAAAAATACAAATAATAGTTTTTTTTTTTAATAATATCAAAATATTTTAAAATACCATTGTCAGGAAATGTGTTTTATTTTACATTTAATGATACAAAGGTTTCTTTTATTTAGAAAAAGGATTGATTAACTTTAAAAAAATGAGGTATACAGAGACGTGAATCATTCGTATAAAAATTAGCAGAGAATTTTATTATTATTATTTTAACATACAAAATCATTGGAATAAAATACTAAGAACCTTTTATGTGCAAAAGTATTGAATAATTCTCTGGAATTATGAAAAATAATTATTGACTGCCTCATAATAAATGATAAATAAACTTAAAAAAATATTCGTGCTATAAATGATTTAGTGTATTGCTATAAATAAAAACAAAAATTACAGAAATTTAGGGTTGTAACCAACCGGCAACATGCCTGCACACCCCACCCCTCCCTGTGGGGCTCTCCGAAGAAATGGTCAGTTGGCCTCGAGTCTCTCACCAGAGTGTAAATGCAGCGCAACCTGTGCTCTCGCTCAGAAACATTGAGTTTATAATCTCTCATCCGGAGAAGAAATATATTTAAAACATCCTGGCGCATTAGTATATTTTGCGCACCCTGTGCACAGCCGAGCTTGGTCATTAATATACATTGAGGTTAGTATTACCTTCTCAGGTGAAAACCCAATCGATTCCCTTTACACTTTACATTAAATAGATACTGCTAACACTGAACTTAGTACATAAGTGTAAAATAATATTTAATATGTAATGTATAAGGCTATTAATACACTATATTGAAATTATATATATTGCATTCTCAGGTGGAAAATCCAATCGATTTACTTTACACTTTCAGAAAGCGGCTCTCACAAATAAAGCTCGAAAACTGACCCAACTAATGATCCGACTGTCTTCCAGGTTCAGATCCCTCGTTTATTTTGACAATTCCGAATCAATAGAACAAATCGAATCTTTTTCCTCTCTCTGTGTGAAGAAAGAGACTTGTCGAAATCGGACGGTTTGTCTTTCTTGTCTGACACCCCCGCGTGGACCTTCCCGCAGTCACGTACGGCATCAGTGGTGCCATAACTTAATAAAAAAGAGGGGGTTCTGCTTTCGCCAGTTGACACTTTGACGCGCCCTCTGTCGATTTCTGCCTCTAAGGGTACTATTTGTACAGACTATAAACTGCCTTTTCACCTTCTCCAAGGCTTTTTCTTTTTTTTCTTCTTTTCTTCTTTTGGGGTCCAAAGGAAAAATAGCGGAAAGCAATAGGTCTATTGACTTTTTTAGGAAGTAAAAACCTTTACAAGTAAAAACGAAGAAAAGTCGTGCTTTGAAAGAAATGGACTACTTTGGGTTAAGTGTTGGAAAGAAACTTACTTCAGCTAAAAGGAATCGGGACTAACTCAATATATTTCAAATTCCTTTAGAATTACTAAAACGTATGTTATTAATATACATTGAACATTGGTATCATTAATATACATTGCACATTGATATCATTAATATACATTGCACATTGATATCATTAATATACATTGTACATTGATATCATTAATATACACTCATGTCCATAAATTAAGGATAACGAAGTTCAGGCAAAGAAAGAGACAGAATCAAAACAAATTTGACTTATTTGTAAAGTCTATTTATTAAACTGAAGGTAAAGAGCAAAAAAGATGCTATATGTTTGACATAATTAATAAAAATTGTGAATTTTACTCCCTGGAGCAAATTTCAAAAAAGAACCTATTTACAAAAAACAGTATAACATGGTTAGTATGATGGTTATTATGGAGTATGTCTCCCGGACGATACAATACAGGCCTTACAACGCCTAGGCATGCTGAGTATCAAATTATCCATCTGATCTTGGGGAATATTACACCACTCATCAAGCAATGCCCTCCGAAGTTCCGGTTGACAGGTGGGAGGGGGTTGACGGGCTGCAATTTGTCGGCCAAGCATATCCTACACATGCTCTATTGGATTCAAGTCCGGTGAGTATGCTGGCCAATCCATACGGGTGATATCCTCCAATTGCGATGTATAATTGCGATGTAGTCACTTTACACTTTACATTCTTTATTTACGCTATGATTGCACTTTGTAAAGTAAAAAAAATCATACTTATTTTCTAATATATAAAGTGATTAATGCATATTGACCTTATATATATTTGGTTCTCGGGGTGAAACTGGATCGAAATACTTTACACTTTCAGAAAGCGGCTCTCACAAATAAAGCTCGAAAACGGACCCAACTAATGATCCGAGTGTCTTCCAGGTTCAGATATCTTGTTTATTTTGACAATTCCGAATCAATAGAACAAATCGAATCTTTTTCCTCTCTTTTCCCGAAATCGGACGGTCTGTCTTTCTTGTCAGACAACCCCGCGTGGTCCTTTCCGCAGTCACGTACGGCATCAGTGGTGCCATAACTTAATGAAAAAGGTGGGGGTGTCTGCTTTCGCCAGTTGACACTTTGACGTGCCCTCTGTCAATTTTTGCCTCCACGGGTGCTATTTGTAGAAAGACTAAAAACTGCCTGTTCACCTTCTCCAAGGCTTTTTTTTTCTTTTTTACTTTTAGTGCCGAAAAGAAAAATAGAGGAAAGCAATAGGTTTATTGACTTTTTTAGGACGTAAAAACCTGTACAAGTAAAAACGAAGAAAAGTCTCACTTTGTAAGAAATGGACTACTTTGGTTTTTATTTTTTTGTAAGTGTTAGAAAGAAAGTTACTTCAGCTAAAAGGAATCGAAGCTAACTCAATAGATTCTTAATTTCCTTAGAATTGCTAACACGTTATGTCAAAATAATATTAAAAATTTCTTTATAAAAAGACGACGAAAACCTATTTAAATTTCTCCGGAAGAAAAATAGAAATATTACAGAATATATGTATTATCATTTCTCTGTAGAAATACATACAAAATGAAACTGTTATTTTTATTTTAGAAAAATACATTTAATGTAATTTATTCACTTTACGCTATTTATGTACTGCTAGCATTGCAATTTGCTCCTTAGAAAACATTATTCAATATGTAAAATATAATGTCATTAATATATATTGATCTTATATATTTAGCATTCGCAGGTGGAGACCAATCGATTCATCTATCGTTTTATATATATATATATATATATATATATATATATATATATACTGCTATTCTTGTGTTTGTACCTTAGAAAACACCATCTAATATGTAATACATAAAGTCCTTAATATATTATCACTATGATTTGTACCTAAATATAGAATAATATTTAATATGCTATATATGAGATCATTAATATCTATTGAATTTATATATATTTCATTCTATGGTGCAATCGATTTATAATACACTGCAAATGACTCACTTTATTCCACTGCAATCGATTCAATCGCTTTACTTTACACTTTACATATATGTACTGCTATCATTGTACGTTTTCTTTAAGTAGAAAAATAGTATTTAATATGGCCAATAATAATAATATATTGTAATTCGGTAATTAATAATTGACATTATATATACTGAAACTCAAGTGGAAACCCAATCGATTTACTTTACATTGTAATCGATTCATTTTACATTGTATATGTATTACTATCATTGCAATTTGCACTTAAGTAGAAAAACAAGTAACATAAAAAAAATAAAAAAATAAAAAATAATATTTAATATAGCCACTAATAATAATATATAATAATTAGATCATTAATATACTATATTGTCCTTATATATACTCTATACTCAAATGGATTATATAAAAAAAATTTTAAACTCAATTCCTACTTTTTTTTCACTATATTGCAGAAAGTCCTTTATAAATAATTTTCATGTATTTTTTTAAATTTATCTGGCGCCATCTATTAGTAGATATATGCAACTTAAATCTAAAAAAAGACTAAAATTAATTAATTAATTTTAATGAAACTAATGAATGAATGAATTAATTATTTAATATTTGAAAAAACTGTATTAGCATCCAGTGTCATCCACTACAAATTCAAAAAGAATGTATTTGAACTTGTGTGGACGAGCAAAGCATTTCATGAACGATTGAAAATTCGAACAAGATATATATAGAGAGAATGTTAAGGAAGGAATTGAATAATACTTAATACCTAATATAAAAGGTCATTAATATACATAGACCTTACATATTTTGCATTCTCAGGTGGAAACTCAATCTATTGATTTCACACTTTCCAAAAGCGGCTCTCAAATAAAGTTTGAAAAACTGACCCAACTAATGATCCGAGTGTCTTCCAGGTTCAGATCCCTCGTTTATTTTGACAATTCGAAATCAATAGAACAAATCGAATCTTTTTCCTCTCTGTGTGTGAGAAAGAGAACTCACCGAAATCGGACGGTTTGTCTTTCTTGTCTGACACCCCCGCGTGGACCTTCCCGCAGTCACGTACGGCATCAGTGGTGCCATAACTTAATGAAAAAGAGGGGGTGTCTGCTTTCGCCAGTTGACACTTTGACGCGCCCTTTGTCAATTTCTGCCTCTAAGGGTGCTATTTGTAGAGACTAAAAACTGCCTTTTCACCTTTTCTAAGAATTTTTCTTGTTTCTTTTTTTTCACTTTTGGGGCCCAAAAGAAAAATAGTGGAAAGCAATAGGTCTATTGACTTTTTTAGGAAGTAAAAACCTGTACATGTAAAAACGAAGAAAAGTCGTGCTTTGAAAGAAATGGACTACTTTGGCTTTTATTTTTGTGAGTGTTAGAAAGAAATTTACTTCGGCTAAAAGGAATCGAGACTAACTCAATAGATTCCTAATTTCTTAAGAATTACTAACACATATGTCAAAAGAAAATTAAATTTATTTTTATAAAAAGACGAACAGTGGCACGAAAGTCTGTTTAAGAAGCCATATTACAGAATATACGCATTATTATTTCTCTGTAGAAATATAAAATATACAAAATCAAATTGTTACTTGTATTTTACAAAAAAAATAATAGTTTACGGAAAATACAATAAAAATACAAATAATGATAGTAATAAATAAAATACATAAATAATTAATAGTTTTACAAAAAAACAAATAATAATAAACAATATGTTTAATAGCTTAATTTTTTTAAATATAAATCAAAATATTTTAAAATACAATTGGCAGTAAATGTGTTTATTTAATAATGTAGAGGTTTATTTTATTAAGAAAGACGATAGATTAACTTAAAACAAATAATATAAAAAAAAAACATTTTAAAATCAATTCCTCCTTTTTTTCACTCTATTGCAGAAAGTCCTTTATAATTTTCATTCCATTTTTCAAGTTTATCTGGCATCATCTATTGGTGGTTATATGCAATTTAAATCTAAAAAAAAAACTAAAATTAATTAATTAAATTTAACAAATTAATTAATATTTGAAAAAAAAAAAACTGTATTAACATCAACTATGATCCACTAAAAGTTCCAAAAAAAATGTATTTGAACTTGAGTGGATGAATAAAAAGTATTTTAGGGAGAGTATGAGCCAATAGAAAGAATTGAAAAAATAAGTAAAAGTGAGGTATAAAGACACGTGAATCGTTTGTGTAAAACTTCTCAGAAACTCTGCTTATTTCTTTACCATTCAAATTCAACGGAATAAAATACTAAGAACCCTTTATATGCAAAAGTGCAGAATTAGAATTATGAGAAATAATTAATAATTGCGTCATAGTAAATTTCAAAAAGATGTCCGTGCTATAAAGTGTGTCAGTGTATAAAGTGTGTCAGTATGTAAAGCTTAAATTCCTAAATAAAATCCTGTTTTGTTTTAAGACACTATACAGGATCAAAAAATATTTTGAAAAAATAAGAGAGGTTATGATCCATAATAAGGAGGGAGAGGGGGGGTTACTATATAGTCTATAGCAAATATTGATCAAAACGATTAATAATTACTATGGATTCAACTCTGAGAGTAAACAAAGAGTAACCAAAATACATCAAAACACATGTAATGAGCATGAGTAGCATATGTAAATGTTTGATGGTTATGCTCTGGGGAGGACTTACTGCTCCAATAAGAAGAAAATGATATCACTTGTGTTTGTTAAATGTATTTTGACTACTCTTTGCTGATGCTTAGTGGGATACGACCATGGCATGCATGGCATTTAGTGTTCGTCTTGAGGTATACCATCACCCTTAGTATTTTCTCCAAACAGTCTGTGAACATCATGCGCATAAATTTTTATTACACTGAAAAATTCTTCATTGGTATATAATAATTATTATTTTCTTTCGGCGTTTAAATTGTCATTAACTCTTTCTGATTCAACTGCATTATTCAGCGAGCTAATGCCATTATTGGGAAGGGCATTTCTGGTAAATTATGTATACCTTTATGTAAAATTATTTTGTTCAATTTATTTCATTAATACAATATAAATACATCTCACATGACAGTAGAGTGTCACGGAGCCCAATCGGACCTTTTCTCACCCACATCATTCCCAAACTGTAAAGGGGCAACTCATCTCTAGGCACAGTGATGCGGTGTGGTGCAGTAGTAGTAGTCATATAATACCGGGACCTACGGCTTAAAGTGGATTCCGAAACACTACAAACATCTATGGGCTAATCTTTCAGCCGTCAGACGACCTATTACTACTTTCTGACGCTCTACGGTCATGTGAGACTGAAACCAACGGCTTAAAATGGATTCCGAACCGCTCCAAACACCAACAGAATCGCAGGGATACAAGCACCGTGCGATACTGCGGTCCGAGAGGCTAGTAACTCGGCCATCAGGTCCTTATCAAACCACCTACAAACATCTAATCGATAATTTTCTGCAATAAGTATTGTGAGACATAACTACTGCCTTAAACCTTTTAACAATCAATAGTCAATGACCATATGAATCCACGCAATTTGCGAGTATACATATATATACGAATCGTACTCAGGTATTGAGGTACGGATAATTCAGTACTGGATCAGCTGCCGCGCACGCTGCCGGTATTAAAGGCCGGGGAGGGAAAGGATCAAGTTGTTTAATAAGTGGATAGGAAATCTAATTGCTTGTTGGACTGCCGCGTTGCACGGTGCTTGCCAATTAGTTCTCTTGATTGAGATAGGGGGTTTTCCCCGTGTGCAGCGGGCTCATTAACCTGAGAGCTCTGTCAGTCCGGAAAACTCAATTCCCGAACCGGTGGGCACCAGTTGGTTCGCGGGGGTTGGGGAAGGGGATGGGTGGGTATCTTAAGATTAGCAACTGCAAGAGCGCGAATTTGATGCATGGTAGGGAATGTTTGATGTGTAGAAAAGTTATGCAAATCTGGGGAGTGTTCGTAGGTTTTGGTGATTTGGTGAACGTAGCGTGCTTCTTCGTTGGGTTGGAAAGGGGTTTGGACAAGGGTTTCTTATGGATACGATAACTTCTTTTAGAGTATAGGCATCATAAATAAGTAGGATAATCTTACGTGAAACGAAAACAAGTTCAAAGTTTTTTTATACACTCAAGAGCCAAAACATTATGACCACCCCTACATTTTGCAATGAACTCGCCTGGATGGCGTGGAAGGCACGTGATCAGGTGGAAGTGGTATTTAACTGGTATTAAGTGGTGGTATTAATCCATGCCGTTGTTACGCACCAAAGGTGGGCCAACTCGTTATTGACAGGTGGTCATAATGTTTTGCTCTTGAGTGTAGTCATCGGTTGTAATAGATTGGATCATGTATTGACGTAATTTTTATAAATTTTATGTATGCAATTATTTTAAATACATAGGAATACCATTAATAATTTATCCATGGTAAACTTTTTTTCGATATATTTTTTTAGAAACTGCCAGTATTTGCGTGTCATATGAAAAAAAAAAAAAAAAAAAAAAAAAAAAAATTCAAAATAATAATAATAACAATAAAAAATAAAATTTAATTAAAAAAAAAAAAGTTACAAGGCAGCTAACAACCACCAATTGATGAGACAAAAAAGAAAAAAGTTGTTTCAAATTTGTAGTATGTTAATTGCTAATATTAATATTAGCAACAACTATATTCTATTTAATATATTATATAGAAATAATATATTAAATTATAATACTAATTAATTATAACTTTATATTAAATATACTAATCAATATAAATAATAAATTAATTAATAATAGTTAAAATATTAATATAGGGGGTTTAGATTGTCGCTCTAAGGTAATTTTTTGCACACTTTAAGCTACTTAGAGCGGGACCTACAGTTTAATGTGGATTCCGAACAACTAACAAACATCCATGACAAAACCACAATTCGAACCTGAATCCTGTGATACCAAAGGGCAGAGCGCTAGCCAAATGGCCTCAGCAAAATCAGTCTGCGATTGAGGTTTGAGGTTATTGAGTTATATGAGGTTTTAAAAATAGCAATTCTTTTTTCCAATGCAGCTGGCAAACTTTTAGACATGGACGTCTTGGATGCCTTAAGGCAAGCGCTGCACAGACGTTACTCACTTTGCATTACCCAGGGGGCGCGTGTAACTTGAAAATAAGCCGCGGACGCGGAGTAACAATGCCCCCGCAACGCTCTACGATCCTATTAGACCGGGACCTACGGTTTAAAGTGGATTCCGAACCACTACACACATCCATGGCACCGCCGGGACTCGAACCCGAAACCTGTGGTACCGAGCGCCAGAGCGCTAGCCACTTGGCCATTCAGGCCCTAAATAGCAATTTAAATACTGAAAAAAAATCCCAATTGTAATTACATCATTTTTTTAGCAACTTTTTTTACTTTTTATGCTTAAAAAATGTGCACGTAAAATATAAATGTATAAAACAGATATATATATGTAAATAAAAATAATATATTGCACAGGTTAAATAAAATTTAAGTAAAAAAAAAAACAATTGCCATTTGCTAACTTGATTACATACAGAGCTTAATTTATTATTTTAATGTCAGAAATTTTAATGAAATTGTTTAAAAATTTGAAAATATTATTCTTTGTTACATTGTACTAATTTATTATTTAAGTAATTTAAGGATATAAACTAAATATTCTTTACATAAAAATGTGCTTAACAATGTATTATAGCAGGAGTCTCCAAACTAGGGCCCGCGGGCCAAATCCGCCCCGCCAGTGTCATCCATCCGGCCAGAGACAGCAAATAGCTTATTGTTGCTGTAATAAGTTGGATAAAAAAAACACAGAATGATACTAACTCGGTTTTATTGACTTGCTAGGTAATGCTTAATAACAAGCATGATATGCAGAAAATTTAACTTAAGCATAACAACTAACAAATAATTGAAATGTATCCCACTAACATTATAAACTAGTGAACATCCCGCCGTACTCGGCGACTGGTCTAGAAATGATAGATAATGGCAGAAAAATTAAAGCGGTTTTGGCCCTTGGTACTTACTGGAGTAAACAGTATGGCCCTAAGGCTGGAAAGTTTGGAGACCCCTGTATTATAGAAAAGCATTTGAAGAAAAACTAGATATAGTTTAAATGTTATAGAAGCTGAAAAAGAAAGTTTCATGAAAAGGTATTGAGTTATAAATTTTAATTTTATGTAATTAAAAGTATATTTAATATACTTGAGTGATTTTTCTCATTACATGACAATAAAATAGATCTAGTACTAGACCTTTTGCCCTTATGCTTAGACTTAAAAAGTACATACCAACTTATTGATTTTAGAATTATTATACAGAGCAAATGAGAACGCGTCTATCATTTTTCTTATGCATATTTTTATTCTCGAAACAAGTTTTGCAGTGCTTACAAAGTATCGTCATTTTTAAAGAAAATATTTCTTCTGGCTATCTATACATTCATTCATGTATCACATGACATAATACTGTGTTCAAAAAGTAAGTAAAGTAACTTATTTTTTTTTTCAAAAATTCTTTATTTATTCTTCCAAATTTATTTCACCGCCTTCAAAGTAATCCCCTCCGGACACAATGCCCTTATGCCAACTTTTTTTCCAATCCTCAATACATGCTAAAGAGTCATCGGCAGGAATGGCCTTCAAAGCGAGCACCGATTCACGTTGAATCTCCTCAATCGACTCAAAACGGTGTCCCCGGAGTGATCTTTTGAGTTTGGGGAATAGCCAAAAGTCGCACGATGTGCATACGGAGGTTGGGGAACGATATGGGTTTCATTTTTGGCAGAACGGTTACGAAGAATCAATGCAGTGTGAGCTAGCGCATTCAATGTTTTCGGTACCAATCGAGTTTTCACGCGTTTGAGGCCCAAAATGGAATTGACCCATCCTTTTGAAATTCCAACATCCTCGGCCAGGTCTCTAATTGTAAATCGGCGGTTTGCAAAGCCCCAAATCTTTAATTTTTTGGATGTGAGCTTCATCAGTTGAGGTTGATGGTCGAGCAGAGCGCTCTTCGTCTTCAATGCGTTCTCTGCCTTCCTTGAACTATTTATACTACTTCTAAACATTTCCTTCCGATATAGAATGTTTACCGAATGCCTTATACAACATTCTATGCGTTTCCGCAAACAAAATTTAACGCAATTTTTTTTTCTCAATGAATTCAGACATTTCGAAAACAGACCGGAATCAGTTTTAGCGTCTCACAAAGCCAAGCGTAAGTCAAACTCTAATGAATATTTTGACGTCAAATTTCACACAGATGTCAAGGACAGTGCCAACAACCTAAAAAGAAAAGAGAAAAAAAATTGAAATTCCGTAAGCCCTGGGAATTTTAAACTTACTTTTTTGGCATAGTAGTATAGTATCTCTTCATCCAATCAAAAGCCTTCAGTTGTGAATATTTCCTTTACTACAGTTTCTTTTCTAATGCTTCAACAGCAACAACTATATTCCCCAGCGGAACAACTCGGTGGACAAGGGGAGATGCATCTTTCACAGATATCAGACAATTTCAGAATTTTTTTTAACTTTGTGCAACAACTGTGACAAGCATGTACCATCTAGATGCACTTTTATTCGACAGACAGACAGGTTTTACATTTTAAATCGTTAACAAAAATGTGTCCTTTTTGTGTGTGTGTAATTTGTAGTGTGTAGATGGTCATCCTTATAGTGATACAGCATGGATGTTTATTACCTAATACTATTCTGTCGCCAACCTACTGAAGAGTGACATAAAATTTCGAAATTTTAGGAAACATTTAAGATTTTTATTTGGTTGAAATTCAGCCTATCAGGTTGCGAAGAAAGTTTTGTTCGTTTTTTTAAGTATAAATGATAGGATAAATCTTGGTAACATCAATTCAATTTCCAACCATTTATGACAAATCAATGTGTTAGGACCTGTTCCACATCGGACAAGGGCATTCCAACTAGAATTATTTAGTAAACAAAAGTACTGGAAAGAAGGAACATTCCTTAGAGAAACATAAGGGTATTTTTTTTAGAAAAATTGGATAAATCATTCTTCTTTAAATTTAGAGAAAAAATCTACATGAAAAAATTTTCTGTCATAAATCCGGAACAGGTCACATCAATTTTGATCCCAACACAGCAACGTATTAAAACGTTTCCTAAATCTATTAGCAATAAATATTGACGAGAAAAGTAATAACAACTTGTTTAACATGTTTGGCTTAATTCCACATTTTCTTCTTTAAATTTAGAGAAAAAATCTACATGAAAAATTTTTCTGTGATATAGCCGAAGCAGGTCACAGCAATTTCAACAAAAATAGAGAGAATCTTCCCTATATTCTGTTTAAATGTCTTTGTTAAAATGCAAAGGAAATTAATAGCTTATGCATCAATCCTTGATCATATACATTTCTGTAATGTAACAAACATAAAGACTTGGGATAATTAACAACAAAATATATTGACGTGAAAAAGTGATAACAACATGTTTGGTTTAATTCCAAATTTTCTTCCTTCAATTTAGAGAAAAATCTATATGAAAAATTTGTCTGTGGTAAAGCCGAAACTTGTCATAGCAATTTCCGATCCAAACAGAGCAACGTATTAAAACATTTCCTCAATCTATTGACATTTCCTAAATTTATTAACAATAAATATTGACGTGAAAAGTGATAACAACTTGTTTAACATGCTGGGTTTGTTGTCAACAACTTGTTTAACATAACATGTTAACTTAATTCCAAGATTTTCTTCTTTAAATTTAGAGAAAAATATCTACATGAAAAAATTTTCTGCGATAAACCCAAAGCAGGTCGCAGCAATTTCCGGCCCGAACAGAGCAACGCATTAAAACGTTTCCTAAATCTATTGACGCCCCGAAACGAGCAAGTCGAGTTCCTCTATTTGCCGAGTACATAATGCCTCTCTCCCCTCATTGCTTTCCAAGAAAATTCATTACTTTCACGAGGAGGATAATACCTACAAAATGGGGCACGTCTCGCACCCCCTCCTCCCTGGGTCTCATTTGTATTCCCCCCTCCTCCTATCTAAGGTTGGCATCTTCCCGCCACCGAAGAGAGATTTAACCGTCCAGGGATTAGATGCACCCTTTGCTCGTGAATGGCCTTTAATTTGGGCGGAGGAACCCTCCTACACAAACAGTGTCTGCTTACAACTGAGTTGAACTAACATGGCGTCCCCTCTATCAGCCTTCTTATCTCTGCAGATGTGGAATTTTTCTAAAATTTTATTGGTGAATAAAAATCCCATACTGCGGCGATGCAGTAATGCTGAACATTTCATAGAATCCTTCGGTGGCAATTGTAGCGAATGTGTCCGATATTGCTGTCAAGTATAGAACAAAAATTTAATTAGATTTCTCGAGATGTCATCGTATACCATGTTTATTCTTACAGTAGATTACAGTTGAGTAAATGCGTTCCACAATCAGTGAAACTCTAATGAACTTCTTATTGAGTTACTTTATTTTTTTGGGTGGCATTTTTTCTAAATCAGCGGCGGCCAACCCAAATGGGCCAACCTCACTAATTTATTATATAGACATAAAAAAAAAAACACAACAATCATAATTCAGCACATAAACATAAAAACACAAGATTCATAATTCAGTACATAATATATAAAAATTACTCTTAATCACTTGATAATTAGACATAAGAACACAACAATCAATCTTAAAAATTCAGTATGTAGACATAAAAACACATAAACATTTTTGGCAAATCACTCTTCACAAAATTGTGCAATAGTTTTTTGACGTTAACATATACGAAAGTTCGGACTGGCCTCAACTTTGAACTACCTATTCGTTAACAGTTTGCCCAAAAAGGCAAAACATTAGACCAGGGGCGGCCAACCCAAATGATCTTGCGGGATACTCTGGAAATGCATCCTAACTCCGCGGGCCGCATGTAAAATTATATATCCCCATGTTAGATTTAGACCCACTATAGACATTTTTTTTAGGAGTGAAAAATTGAAACCTAATGAGTTTTTATTTTTGTGTTTACTATTATTCTTACACGTAAACATAGAGAATATAATAATAATGATACTAAATTCACATTATAAAGAAATATAGAACACTTAAAATGAAATATAAAAAAATATATAAAAATAAACGAAATAAAAAAAAAATGAAATGATTAAAAAATATTTGTTTTACTAGTGTGATATTTATTTCTCCACTCTTTGCAAATCGATACTCGTGCATCATCAGTTCGCAGAATATAATTTAATTATTCTGCGAACTCATAACTGTAAACTCATCAAAAAAGCAGGCAATATCTGTCCTATATTAGCAAGAATATTATTTTAAAATCAAAGTAAATTTTTTCTCATAAATTCGACAGTTCATTTTTGATTATATGGATGCACACATAATGTATTTTTTAATACATTGGTTTTCATTACTATGGCCATTATAAAATAAATATATTTAAAAAAAAAATAACACCGTACTTTTGTTTGTAAAATAATTGCCGTACTTTTACAAAAAATATAAAATAAATATATTTTTTGTAAAAGTACGGCAAATTTCACTGGTCAGAAAAATGTTCATGGCGGGCCTCGGGTTTGCCACCCTTGTTCTAAATAATGAATTTGTAACGAATTTTTATCTTATAAATCTTAACGGTAATATCCCGTAAAAATGGCAGCACTAATATCCAAGTTTTTATTTTTAAAAAAATGTCTCTTTTTTTCAAAAGTTTTGCAGCAAAATATGAATTGCTGTATTTATATGGTGAGGAAAGTTTTGAAAGAATCATTAATTTCGCAGGTATTCAAAAACAAGTTTGAAAATAGTAGTTGCTCTTTGTAATCGAATTTTATTATATAATAGAGTTTATCTTCTAATTATTATATTTTAGTTTTCAGTTAAAAAAACAAACGTTAAAAAAAAATTTGTTGTAAAACTATGTAACTACTAAATTTGTTTTAACTATAAAACTTATTTTAGTTTTAACAAATTTAGTTGTTAAAGCAAAAAAAAACATATTCTACATGCACCGTTAGTGCATGTAGAATACAATAGTGTAAAATAAATAAAAAAATAGTGAATAATTTTGAGCCTTAAAAAATCATAAGGGCATAAAAGGGCTTAAAAATATTAATAGTAATATTAAAAATATATAATAATAATATTAAAAATATATAATAATAATATTAAAAATATTAAAATATTAAATAAATAAATTATTAATATTAATAATTATAATCCTTGTTTCATGACATACTAAAGAATACTAAATGTCTCTGTGATATTGTTTTCGTATAGTATTATATTTCGTATTCGTATATTTCGTATTTGTATTATAGAGCATTTTATGTATTAATTTGTGATGAAAAAAGAAGATGTTCCAATATTTCAATTCACAAAGTCATAAGAAATCAGACTTAAAATAAAGAATCCTATCGGAATACTGATAATTTTACATTAGACGCTTATTGAAAATTTAAAACTTTGAAAGAACAACAATTTCTTTAATTAAATATAAAACATTTATATTTTAGCCAATTTGCACAGCATAGATACATAACAGCTCTTTTGAAAAAATAGAAATACAATGAGTTAATTTTCTAAAATTGTTTTATTGTTGTTTTCTGTATATTCTTAGAAAGATTATAGCAGAGGCATTAATTTATAATGTACATAATATCACATTTGCATAACACAATGCTAGGATTTGTATTGTAATAAATAAACGCAACAGATATCTATCTATTTACACACGATATAATATATTTTTCTCATACATCACATAAATTTATAAGCCTTCATATGTAAATCTATTTCATCACAATCGTGAATAATAAGAATTCCATTCTAAAATGGTGCCGATGATTTGTTAGAATAATTAATGCACAAAGTTTCTACGAAAATTAATGCTGATTTTTTTGTTGTGATCTTTGTCAGATAATCCTCGTAATTTGCAACATTAATCACTCCACCTTCAGTCTCGTGAGTTAATAAGCACTATAAGTATACATCACGCTAATTAACTGCGCAGAATTATTAGTCCAAAGCTAATGCATCGTAACAGGATCATTAGGTTGACTATTAATCTGATTCATTAATGATATACTTAAAGAATCTTAATGGTGGACGTCGGGACAGGATGTGTAACCTAATGAATTATGTCTTTTAAACTATGCAGTCTCGACTACTTTGGAAATGAAGCGACTCAGTTGAATTGTGCGAAATGAAGTATTTTCACTGTAATGACAACGCTACGGGTTATTAATTTATGGATCTTAAGACGAAACATGTGATTGAGAATGTTGCAGATATTCTAATACTACCAGAAAACATGAAAATAAAATAAAACATATAAATATAAACAAGAAACAGTAAAGTGAGAATTTTGCTTTTAAACAAGAATTAGTGATAGGAGAATTTTGCTATTAGAACAATTGTAATACCAGAAAATATGAGAATTGCGCATAAGAGAATTTCATCAATACTTCACTACGTTTCTGTTTTACTTCGTTCATTATGACACTATAAAAGGTCGTACTTTGATTGCAGTTAATAATCGTCACTGAATAACTGTTTACAATTTTACAAAACTCTTTTCATCAATACTGATTGGTGATTACGAACGGTACAGAAATACTAATACTACTAGAAAATATGAAAATAAAATAAAACATATAGATACAAAAAAAAAGAAACAGTAATATGAGAATTGCGCATCTAACTAAGAAACAATGATGCGATTATTGCGGTTTTAAACAAGAAAAAGTAATATGAGAATTGTGTTATAATCAGTGATATTACCAGAAAATATGAGAATTTTGATATTGAAAAAGTTAATACTACCAGAAAATATGAGAATTTTGTTTTTAAATAAGAAACAGTGATGTGATACTTGTGCTTTTAAACAAGAAACAGTGATGTGATAATTGTGCTTTTAAACAAGAAACAGTGGTGTGAGAATAGTAATTTAATTTTAATGGATTATCATCATTGACTGCGATTGTATATATATTTTAGACAGTCCTTTAAAATACGTCATGGATTCTTGACACAGACTAATAGCATTTGCCTTGTAAACCAACAGAGTTGATACTCTTGTGTTACAGAAACAAAGGAAGAAATAGAAAAATAGATTAAATAGGGATTCTACACTAAAGTTAAAGCATATTTGACTGAGATATTAATATTTTGGTTCGTAATAAATTAAAAACTATTTATAAAATATAGTTCAACTATTTAAAATTTTTAAAAAATTTTATAATAAAATAAAGCAGAATGCTATCATGTGTTTTAATTTTTCATCAAAATTTGAAAGACTTTAAAAATTACCTATGACATGATTATTCCTGCATTACAATATATTAGTTTTAAATTAGCGTAATATGTAACTTTGATTGCAGTTAGTAACAGGCCAATGAATAACTTAAGATCTGTTTACAATTTTACAAATATTTTTCATAATACTATCTATATGTTTTTCTTCGTCCATTATAACACGAAAAAGGTTCTACTCAACAAATCACACCAGCAGCTAATTATAACTTCGCTTTAACTTTCATACGAGAAAATATAAAATGCTAACTTTTACATATTTTTTTTCATACTATTCCATAAATTTACAAAGCGTAAACGTCTTTAGGTTGTTAAAGGTTTTATGTGAAACATCAAACATACAAGCGTCACCTGTATCCAACAACACAAACAAGAAAGTTTGGAGGTAAAAAAAAACTCTTTAAAACTTATTATAAAGTTTCGGGTAAAACATAATTACAAAAAATAATAATAATAATTACTCCGATGATGCACATAAAAGTCGCGTTTTATTTTAGAGATGAATTTATGATCAGAAGAAAAAAAAATGGCTACATTCTTCAATCTTCAAAGAAAAAGACGAGAAATGTCTTTTCTTAATACGGCATTTTTAGAGAATTTTAATTTTCTGGAATATATCTATTATAGTTTATTATTTATTATTATATTATTATTTTTATTTTCTTCTATAAATGTGCGCCATTTTAATGGAATTTCTGAACATTCTCCAGTTATTGTTATGTTTGGGTGATTAAACTTTTGATTCTTTCTGGAAAGAAAAAAAAAATTTTTTCTGTCTTTCAAGATACGCCAGTATTTCTCTACCAGAAAGTAAAATTTTATCATGACGTTGCCATAGTTTCCTTTCTTTTCCTTTCCTTTCTTTTTAATAATCTTTTATTTTATTGAAAGGAGAAACTCGACGTATGTTTATGAGCTATCAGATTATAAAACACGATGAAAAGTTACTTTCGTATCCGGGCCCTTTTAAGGAATACGTTTTCTATTGGCGTCATTTTTTTATTTGTTATAAAAGCAAGACGCCATTAAATGCATTTGCTTAAAAATGTAAGATATTTAATGGAATAATATCCGTTGGTGCATTTTTATGGATGGTAAAATGTGCATGATCCTTTTATAGACTTCTTATATATATATATTTGTTGCTTTTAGTAAAGTAGTGTGTGTTCGGAATTTTTATTATACACTAAATTGAGAAATTTCTCCTTTGGTATGAATAGCATGAAAAATTACTTATGATAATAGATAATTGCTTAAAATATTTTAATATCTTGGTGTGTAATAAATTAGAAAATATTCATAATCATACGTTAAAATGTCAAATTTCTCCTTGATATGAATAGATTATTCACTTAAGATAATCGAAAGCTGTATCAAACTAACGAAATGTTATTTGTTATGAATATTGGAAATAATAAAATTACCCCTTTACAGTTTGGGAATGATGTGGGTGAGAAGAAGTCTGACTGGGCGCTATGACGCTCTACGTTCAAATGAGAACAGCTCCTAAGGCTGAAAGTGGATTCCGAACAACTACAAACATCCATGTCCCCACCAGAATTCGAGCCTGAAGCCTGTGATACCAAAGGCCAGAGTTGGCCGCCAGGCCACAGTAAATTTTTTGACGGAAAAAAACACTACTGGCTAATGCACCAGATTATATTCGTAAATATAGGATAATATGCATAATATTAATTAAACTGTCGGTGCAGGAATAATATGACTACACATCGTAAGGCTGACAACCCTTCCCCGTAAAAAACAACAACTCCTGTCTCGAAATCTGCCAGTTGGCAGACGGCCTCGGCCCAACATGGGCTGTTCACGCTAATGAAGAAAGAAGCAGAATCATATTCTATGTTTTAGCTTTTCATCAACTTTTGAAAGACTTTGAAAAATTACTTACGATATGACTAACATGATTATTCCTGCATTACAATAAATTAGTGTTAAATTAGCGTAATATATAAATTTGATTGCAGTTAATAACAGACCACTGAATAACTTAAGAACTGTTTACAATTTAACAAAAACTTTTCCGCAACACTACATTTATGTTTTTCTCCGTTCATTATGACGCGAAAAAGGTCCTACGCAACAAATCACACCAGCAGCTAATTATAAGTTTCGTATTAACTTCCAAGCAAGAAAATATAAAATGCAGCTGCTAACTTTTATATATTTTTTTTCCATACTATTCCATAATTTTATAAAGCGTAAAAATCTTTAGGTTGTTAAAAGTTTGATGTGATGCATCAAACATACACTGCATACAAGCGTCACCTGTATCCAACAACACAAACAGCAAAGTTTGGAGGTGAAAAAAAAAACTGTTTAAAATCTATTATAAAGTTTCGGGTAAAACATAATTATAAATAATAATAATAATAATTACTCCGACGATGCACATAAAAGTCGCGTTTCATTTTAGAAATGAATTTATGATTAGTAAAAAAAAAATGGCTACACTCTTCAATCTTCAAAGTTAAAGACGAGAAATGTCTTTTCTTAATACGCCATTTTTAGAGAATTATTTATTATTATTTTGATTTCTTTTTGTTCTGAAACTGTTCAACATTTTAATGGAATTTCTGACATTCTCCAGTTATTGTTATGTTCGGGTGATTAAACTTTTGATTCTTTCTGGAAGAAAAAAATTTTTTTTCTCTCTTTCAAGATACGCCAGTATTTCTCTGGCAGAAAGTAAAATTTTATCATGATGTTGCCATAGTTTATTTTCTTTTTCATTCTTTTTAATAATCTTTTATTTCATTGAAAGGAGAAACTCGACGTATGTTTATGAGCTATCAGATTATAAAACACGATGAAAAGTTACTTTCGTATCCGGGCCCTTTTAAGAAATACGTTTTCTATTGGCGTCATTTTTTTATTTGTTATACAAGCAAGACGCCATGAAAAGCATTTGCTTAAAAATGTAAGATATTTAATGGAATAATATCCGTTGGGGAATTTTTATAGATAAAAATATATAACTGATCCTTTTATAGACTCCTTATACATATATTTTTGCTTTTAGTAAAGTACTGTCTGTTCAGAATTTTTTTATTATACAATAAAACGTCAAAATTCTCCTTTGGTATGAATAAATGAAAAATTACTTATCATAATCGATAATTGCTTAAAAAATTTTAATACCTTGGTTTGTAATAAATTAGAAACTATGCATAAAATATCTTCTAACTAAGTATCTTTTTTAAAAAAATTTATAAAAAAATAAAGCAGAATTCTATTGCATGTTTTAATTTTTCGTCAAAATTTGAAAGACTTTAAAAACTTACCTATAATAGGACTTACATGATTATTCCTGTATTACAATATATTAGTTTTAAATCAGCGTAATATGTAACTTTAATTGCAGCTAATAACAGGCCACTGAATAACTTATGAACTGTTTACAATTTCACAAAAAGTTTTCCTCAACACTACATTTATGTTTTTCTCCGTTCATTATGACACGAAAATTGTCCTATTCAACAAATCACACCAGCAGCTAATTATAACTTTCGCATTAACTTTCAAACAAGTAAATATAAAATGCAGCTGGTAACTTTTATTTATTTTTTTCATACTGTTCCATAATTTGATAAAGGGCAAACGTTTTTAGGTTCTTAAAATATTTATGTGAAGCATCAAACAGAAGGTGCATACAAGCGTCACCTGTATCCAACAACACAAGCAACAGAGTTTGGATGTAAAAAAAAACCCTTATAAAATCTATTATAAAATTTCGGGTAAAACATAATTACAAAAAAAAATAATAATAATTACTCCGATGATGCACGTAAAAATCGTTTTTTATTTTAAAGATGAATTTATGATCAGTAAAAACAAATGGCTATACTCTTCAATCTTCAAAGAAAAAGACAAGAAATGTCTTTTCTTAATACGCCATTTTTAGAGAATTTTAATTTTCTGGAATATATCTATTATAGTTTATCATTTATTATTATTTTATTATTTTTATTTTATTCTAAAACTGTCCGCCATTTTAATGGAATTTCTGACATTCTCCAGTTATTGTTATGTTCGGGTGATTAAACTTTTGATTCTTCATGGAAGAAAAAAAATTTTTTTTGTCTCTTTCAAGAGACGGCGGTACTTTACTGGCAGAAAGTAAAATTTTATCATGATGTCGCCATTCTTTTTTCTTTTTAATAATCTTTTGTTTTATTGAAAGGAGAAACTCGACGTATGTTTATGAGCTATCAGATTATAAAATGCGATGAAAAGTTACTTTAGCATCCAGACCTTTTTAAGGAATACGTTTTCTATAGGCGTTATTCTTTTATTTGTTAAATCTATTTATTAAGTACTGTCTGGTTTTTATCCATATTGTCACAGAAATGTCTCAATAATATCAAGTGGTAGTTTGTTGTAGTGTTATAACAAGTAAAGTTGAAGTAAACAGCAATAATTATAAACTAACTAAATTTGCAATAATGTTAGCGTAATTTAAATGTTCCAATATTTTAAATCCCCATAGTCATAAAAAATGAATCTTAAAATAAAGAATCCTATCGGTACAGTGATAATTTTAAATTAGAGACTAATTAAAAGTTTAAGACTTTGAAAGAACAATAACCTCTTCAATTAAATCTAAAACATATATAATTTAGCCTATTTGTATAGACGTATAGAAATACATATTTAATAGACGTGTTTGTATAAACGTATAGAAATACAATGAATTAATTTTCTAAAATTGCTTTATATCTATTTCTTTGTATTTCTTATCTAAAGAAACATTAATTTATAATGTATAATAATATCACATTTGCATAACACAATGCAATGATATAGATAGTAATAAATAATGGCAGCAGATATCTATCCATTTACACACATTATACTATTATATTTTTAGTGAGAATAATTAAGGCATAAAGTGTTTGAGAAAATTAATGTTATTTTTTTTATCTTTCGCAGATAATCCTCGTAATTAATCCTTTGTCAGATAATCCTCATGGACAGTCCTCGAAAGAAAAAAAAAAATTCTCTTTTAAGAAACGCCGTACTTCTCTGGTAAGTAAAATTTTATCATGATGTTGCCATAGTTTCCTTTCTTCTTTCAATTCCTACTATTAGTTCATATTGTCCCTATATATATCTTGCCTTGGATCCGGCCTTTTACAGGAATACGTTTTCTATTGGCGTTATTTTTTTAGTTGTTATATAGGCAAGACGCCATGAAATGCATTTGCTTAAAAATGTAAGATATTTAATAGAATAATATCCATGGTGCATTTTTATGGATGAAAAAATATGCATGATCATTTTTTGCACTCCTTATATGTATATTTTTTGCTTTTAGTCAAGTACTGTCTGTTCAGAATTATTTATTATACATTAAAATGTCAAATTTCTCCTTTGGTATGAATAGAATTTAAAATTACTTATGATATCGAAACTTTCCAAATTACCATGCAGTTTCTCCGCTGAGTCACAATTTCCCCTCCAATTGTTTTTGCTTCCATTGTTGATTTTTTTATATTTCCTTTTATTCCTTACTTAAGAATTATAATAATATTAAAAAAAATAATAAAAAATGTATGCATATAAAAACAATTTTACAAGTTAATTTTTTGAAATAAATTAATATCTCCTCTTCTATCAAATTAACGGCTTAAAGAACTTCTCTCATTCACAAAGCAGGAGATAGAGGTTACTGGGCAACCAAGGCTCTCCGTCAACCTGGCAAATCGTCGTCGTTATGATATCGAAAATTGCTTCAAACTAACGAAATGTTATTTGTTATGAATATTTAAAATAATAAAATTACAGATGTACAAATTATTTTTAAATTTAAATAATAATTAATGTTAGTACTAATGCTTGTATGAATGCCCGACTCATGGATTAGTGTGAACTTGCGCCGTTGGTGGGCATTAGGGCGGAGGTTCAATTCATTTGCGGCTTTGTTGTAGACACTGTTTCAAAACACAATGGCCTTGATAGACTCGATGGCGTTTGTGGTGTTCATCATCTAGACAGAGTTTTCCGGGTTTTCTCCCATCCGTTTTGCAAATGCAGGGTAGTTCTTCCAGAAATTCCTCCCGGAAGGCACTGTCCTCCTTCTTCAGCATCACGGAATCAAGCCACCTACGAGTGGTCCAGCACAACAGAAGTTGACTCCTCCCCTTTCTCTCCTTCCATGAGACCACACGGGTTATTAGATTTGAGCTGGATGTAGCTGTCTACCACGTGGGATAAGAAAAAAAAAAGTAATATAAAAAAAAAATTTTAAAGTCAATTCCTACTTTTTAAATTGAAATTTTCCTCTTACATCTGGTGCCATCTATTATTAGATACAGGCAACTTAAATCTAAAAAAAACCTAAAATTAATTAATTAAATTTAATGAATGAATTAATATTTGAAAAAACTGTATTCACATCCAGTGTCATCCACTACAAGTTTAAAAAAATGTATTTGAACTTGAGTGGATGAATAAGAAATATTTCATGAACGACTGAAAATTTGAAGAAGATATATATAGGGAGAGAGTGAACTAATAGTAGACATTGAAAAACATGTGTGAATCAGTAGTATGGGCAATTCTTTTTTTTTTTTTTTTTTTTGTTGTGCCCATAGTTTAGCTACAACTTAATGTGAAATAATCTAAAAATTTATTGAAAAAGGAGAGATTATTTCATGTAAACTTTTTGATGGCATTTGGTTCAGACTTGTTATAGTTAATTAGTAGATGAATACTAAAAACATCTACGTAGGCTGTCCTATTATGTTGAGAATTCCAGTCAATTATGTGGCTAAAGAATCATTAGTCTATCGGTTCTCATCCTGGAGGCGGCACGGATTTTTGTGAGTGGATCGGAATCCACATTAAACTGTAGGTCCTGTTCTAATTAGCCTAAAGTGTGCAAACAATGACAGTAGAGTGACAAACCAAACTACTAGTTCTCTATTCCAGAGAAGAAAACGAGGAAAACACCCACATTGCTTTACAAATATCAGTAAACCATCACCATAACAACCATTTTGCACAACCCTAATTGAATTAGAGATCAAATGAATGACCTGTTAATCTAAGCAGTTATAATTCAACATTTCAGCACTCCAATTAATTATAACAATACAGAAAATATGCGTTTAAAATGAGTAAATTGCGAATCTATTCACCAATAAACATCTTGATCGAATCAAATTCTTAAAAATACAAAATATCTAAACTTTTCAACAATTTTCAACATTTCAGCACTCCAAGTAGTTATAACAATACAGAAAATGCAAATCTGTAATAATAAAATAAGTAAAATGCAAATAATAAGTAAAATTAATTATAAAATAAGTAAAATGCAAATATATTCAACAATTAATATCTTGAACAATACAATATAAAATAAGTAAAATGATATTTCATATATATAAATGCAAATTTTCAATGCATTTTCTATATATAACAATACAGAAAATGTGCGTTTAAAATGAGTAAAATGCGAATCTATTAACAAATAAATATCTTGATCTGATGAAATTCTTAAAAAACTTAACAAAATATCTAAACTTTTCAATATTTTTGGAAGCATTTCGGCAGAAAACAATCACGAAACCATTTAAAGAAAGCCAACTATAAACGTCTTCTTTTGGCAGAAAACTACTACAATTCCCCATCTTATATTCATTTCTGAATAACATTCCCTCAGAAACTTGATGGAAATGTCTTATTGGGGATTGTTGAACGAAAAGTGGCAATGTTCTTGTTATATTTCAGCGCCATTTCCAAAGGTGCACCTGAGGGAAAAATCAAATGAAAGAATCCTTCACAAGACAACAGCCTCGCCGCGCACTGGATATGGTTCACCTGGGAATAAGGAACCAGCGAACCGGTTCAGAGGAAATGACTCTTTTGGGTTTCACTCTCATTAAAGAATACTGGAAACTTTAGGAGGGGAACAGCTGCTTAAGAAAATGAATGGTTCGCCCTCTCGGATGTAAAATGAAGGATCGGCACCATAAAGTGACGTTAAAATCTTAACCGAGAAATAGTATTCTGGGATGCATTGGATCGTGATAAAGGGACAATGTTTTTCTTTTGTTGGTTAAAATAAAATTTCTTTTTCATGTTTTAGATTTATATCTATACATACTACTGTGCCCAAAAAGTAAGACCAATTTTCATTTTTTTCAAAAATTCGTTATTTATTCGTATATCATTAAATTTTTTTTCACATCACTGTTTATTGTTAAAAGCACAAGTTACTGTTTATTGTTCAAGCACATACATCACTGCTTATTGTTTATTGTTTAAAAGCATATTTCTCATACTTTCCGGTAATATTATTGTTTAAAAACCAAATTCTCATATCACTGTTTCTTGTTTAAAAACCAAATTCTCATATCACTGTTTCTTGTTTAAAAGCATAATTCTCTTAATTTCTGGCAGTATTAGTTTTTCTGTAACATTTGCAATAATCAATCACAGTGTTTTCTCTTAAGATCCATAAATTAATAACTCGTAACGTTGCCATTACAGTTCGCCATTTCGCTCAATTCAACTGAGTCACTCCATTTCCAAAGTAGTGGAGGCTGCACAGTTTAAAAGACATAATTCATTAGGTTACACATCCTGTCCCGACGTCCACCATTAAGATTCTTTAAGTATATCATTAATGAATCAGATTAATAGTCAACCTAATGATCCTGTTACGATGCATTAGCTTTGGACTAATAAGTCTGCGCAGTTAATTAGTGTGATGTATACTTATAGTGCTTATTAACTCACGAAACTGAAGGTGGAGTGATTAATGTTGCAAATTACGAGGATTATCTGACAAAGATCACAACAAAAAAAATCAGCATTAATTTTCGTAGAAACTTTGTGCATTAATTATTCTCACAAATCATCGGCACCATTTTAGAATGGGAATTCTTATTATTCACTGTTGTGATAAAATAGATTTGCATATGAAAGCTTATAAATTTATGTGACATGTGATAAAATATATTATAGCGCGCGTAAATAGATAGATATCTGCTGCGTTTATTTATTACAATATATATCATAGCATAGTGTTAAGCAAATGTGATATTAATATAAATAATAAATTAATGTTTCCTTGCAATAATTCTTTTCCTAAGAATATATAGAGTGATTATAATTAAAATCCCACTTTCAAAATGCTGTAAAACAAGAACCACTCGTCACAATGAGTTCAAATTTGAACTGAAGAAACTAAAAGAGGGAAACAGTACGGCATCAAAAAATGTATTAAATTATATCATAAAATTTTAAAATTCATTTTTAGTGTTGTATATTTCTTCACAATGCGCGTTTTGTATTATTATTATTATTATATTATCTACGTTCACATGTAAGAATAATAGTAAACACAAAAATTATAACTCACTATGTTTCAATTTGTCTCTCCAAAAGAATGTCTGTAGTGGGTCTAAATCTAATAGGGGGATAGATAATTTTATATGCGGCCCGCGGAGTTAGGATGCATTTCCAAAGTAGCCCGCTAGATCATTTGGGATGGTTACCCCTGTGCACTGCTTAAGCTCAGATACAAAAAAGTAATCATAATCTCTATATGCTGTTTATGTTTTAATCTGCAAATGAAATAGTATTTCCGTGCAAGTTCATGAAAAAGATAGTAGTTGGCTTCTTGTATAAAGGACTTGTTGTGTTTCTTGTAAGTATGAGAAGCATTTGATAGTGATTTGACCGTGATAGTGGCCGGCAAGGTCATTTCGGATGGCCACCTCTGATGTAGAAAAATGGTCATTAAAAAAATAAATCTAACGCATCACTAAATGTTAACGCATTTACTCAGCAATAATTTACTACAAAAATAAAAATGGTATACGATGGCATCTCCAAAAATGCAATTAAACTTTTGTTCTACAGTTGACTGCAATATCGGAAACCTTCGTTGCAATTGCCTCCTACGGATTCTATGAAATGTTCAGCATTACTGCATCGTCGCAGTAGGGAATTTTTATTCACCAATAAAATTTTACAAAAATCTGCAGAGATAAGAAGGAAGATAGAGGGGACGCCATGTTAGTTCCCCCTACGTTCACCTCAGTTGTAAGCAGACACTGTTTGTGTAGGAGGGTTCCTGCACCCAAATTAAAGGCCATTCACGAGCAAAGGGTGCATCTAATCCCTGGACGGTTAAATCTCTCTTCGGTGGCAGGAAGATACCAACCTTAGATAGGGAGGGGGAATACAAATGAGACCCGGGGAGGAGGGAGGGGGTGCGAGACGTGCCCCGTTTTGTAGGTATTATCCTCCTCGTGAAAGTAATGAATTTTCTTGGAAAGCAATGAGGGGAGAGAGGCATTATGTACTCGGCAAATAGAGGAACTCGACTTGCTCGTTTCACGGCGTCAATAGATTTAGGAAACGTTTCAATACGTTGCTCGGTTCGGGTCGGAAATTGCTGTGACCTGCTTCGGCTATATCACAGAAAAATTTTTCATGTAGATTTTTCTCTAAATTTAAGGAAGAAAATTTGGAACTAAGCCAAACATGTTAAAAAATTTGTTACCATTTTTTGCGTCAATATTTATTGTTAATAGATTTAGGAAACGTTTTAATACGTTGCTCTGTTCGGGTCGGAAATTGCTGTGACCTGCTTCGGCATTATCACAGAAAAAATTTTCATGTAGATTTTTCTCTAAATTTGAAGAAGAAAATTTGGAATTAAGCCAAATATGTTAAACAAGTTGTTATCACTTTTTCACGTCAATATTTATTGTTGTTAATTATCCCAAGTCTTTATGTTTGTTACATTACAGAAATGTATATGATCAAGGATTGATGCATAAACTTTTAATTTCTGTTGCATTTTAGCAAAGGCATTTAAACAGAATACAGTGAAGATTCTCTCTCTTTTTCTTACATTAGTAATTCAAAATTAAAGGGTCCGATGACCGAGTGAGTAGCGCTCTGGAAATCAGTACCAAAGGTTGCGGTTCAAGTCCAGAGTGCCATGGACCTTTTATACTGGTTCGGAAGGCACTTTAATCAGTAGGTCCAGGTCTAATGTGACAAGTTCGTCGTAAAGCTGGTAACCCTACCCCGTAAAAAGGAGGGATGTTTCTTATGTACTTTAGCGCAGCAAAGTGCATAAGGTTACCAGTGATATTTTAAATCCAAATAACAATGTATTTGACATGAGTTGCACATTAAACCAACTGTAGTGTTCAATGTCCTTGATTATTTAGGTTTTTTGACAGAAAACAAAAGTTGTGACACTGTTAATGGAAAGTCATACCAAATGCCACAAGCCATGGCAAGGTCATACCACATTGGATGGGAAAAATCGATGACTTACTTTTTTTGATGCTATACTGTTTCACACCTCTTCAAGTATCTTCAGTTTAAATCAGAACTCATTGTAATGAGTGGTTCTTGTTTTACAGCATTTTGAAAGGGGGACTTTAATTATAATCACACTGTGTATACCATAGTAACATTTCAAAGATGTTTCCTTGACAAAAATTTCTATTCCTGACTAATGAAAAGACGGTACAAAACCAATAACTGTCTGCTCTTCAACACACAGTTCTGACACTTTTGTTGTTGTTGATTATCTGTAACTCTGTGCTTTGAATAAATGAGGAGCCTGAACACTCGAGACAGTATCGACGTGCACAGAATCTTTATTATTAATAGATGTGACCGGAGACGAGGAAAAATATCAACAGAAAACGTGATAGTAAGTTAAAATGTGATACGCCTGCGTCATTCTTAACTATTCTCCAACTTTTAACTTCTCCAGGAATACTGACACTTGTGTGTATGCATACATATATTTTTTAAACTCAAACTATTCTGGAATTTTCTTAAAAGTATTTGGGAAATCCCGTCAACAACGAAAACAAAGTATTTCATTGTATATTAGCATCAATAATATTTTATTCTTTTCAGCTGTCATTGTCATTTTAGGTTGCAAATTAGACTGCGATTTAAATAGTAACTTTAGACTTTTACTGCAGTAATCAATATCCACCATCAGATATATGTAATATGAATTCCTCACATGAGAGAGAAAATCTAAATAAGTAATATTTTATACCTATATCTTCGAATATAAACTAGTGCATAAGTGGTATAATAGTGGGTTTTTTTTCAAAACATTTAAGTTCAAAATCCGTATATCAGCGGCAATGAAAAATATTACTGTAATATTTATTATTTAAGGTAGTTTATTATTATTTTTGGTATACTATTTTTGGTTTATTATTATTTTGATACTATTCTGTTTAGCTGAGCACAAATTTCGCCAACATCAGGTTTTACATTTTGTTGGTTAAAATAAAATTGCTTTTTCTTGTTTTAGATTTATATACATACATACTACTTTGCCCAAAAAGTAAGTCCAATTTTCATTTTTTTCAAAAATTCTTTATTTATTCTTCTAAATTTATTTCATTAAAATTTTTCTCACATCACTGTTTATTGTTAAAAGCACAAGTTACTGTTTATTGTTCAAGCACATACATCACTGCTTATTGTTTATTGTTTAAAAGCATATTTCTCATACTTTCTGGTAATATTATTGTTTAAAGGCACAATTCTCATATCTCTGTTTCTTGTTTAAAAGCCAAATTCTCATATCACTGTTTCTTGGTTAAAAGCACAATTCTCTTAATTTCTGGCAGTATCAGTATTTCTGTAACAATCGCCAATCACCAGTCACATGTTTTCTCTTAAGATCCATAATTTAATAACCCGTAACGTTGTCATTACAGTGAAATTCACCATTTCGCTCAATTCAACTGAGAGACAGGCGAGTCACTTCATTTCCAAAGTAGTGGAAACTGCATAGTTTACAAGACATAATTCATTAGGTTACACATCCTGTCCCGACGTCCACCATTAAGATTCTTTAAGTATATCATTAATGAATCAGATTAATAGTCAACCTAATGATCCTGTTACGATGCATTAGCTTTGGACTAATAAGTCTGCGCAGTTAATTAGTGTGATGTATACTTATAGTGCTTATTAACTCACGAGACTGAAGGTGAAATGATTAATGTTGCAAATTACGAGGATTATCTGACAAAGATCACAACAAAAAAAATCAGCATTCATTTTCGTAGAAACTTTGTTCATTAATTATTCTCACAAATCATCGGCACCATTTTAGTATGGAAATTCTTATTATTCAATGTTGTGATAAAATAGATTTGCATATGAAAGCTTATAAATTTATGTGATATGCGACAAAAATATAATATAACGTGTGTAAATAGATGGATGTCTGCTGCGTTTATTTATTACAATATGTATCATAGCATTGTGCTAAGCAAATGTGATATTAATATACCTTATAAATTAATGTTTCCGTGCAATACTCTTTTGCTAAGACTATACAGGGTGATTATAATTAAAGTCCCACTTTCTAAATGCTGTAAAAAAAGAAACACTCGTCACAATGAGTTCAAATTTGAACTAAAGATACTATAAGGGGGAAACAGTACGGCATCAAAAAAGGCTTTTTGTAATTCATTTTTAGTGTTGTATATTTCGTCACAATGCGTGTTTAGTATCATCATTTTTATATTATCTACGTTCACATGTGAGAATAATAGTAAACACAAAAATAATAACTCACTATGTTTCAATTTGTTTCTCCAAAAGAATGTCTGTAGTGGGTCTAAATCTAATAGGGGGATAGATAATTTTATATGAGGCCCGCGGAGTTAGGATGCATTTCCAAAGTGGCCCGCTAGATCATTTGTGAGGGTTACCCCTGTGCTACAGCTTGAACTCAGATACAAAAAAATAATAATAATCTCTATATGCTGTTTATGTTTTAATCTGCAAATGAATTAGCATTTCCGTGCACGTTCATGAATAAGATAGTAGTCGGCTTCTTGTATAAAGGACTTGTTGTGTTTCTTGTAAGTATGAGAAGCATTTGATAGTGATTTGACCGTGATAATGGCCAGCAAGGTCATTTCGGATGGCCACCTCTGATTTAGAAAAATGGTCACTAAAAAAATAAATCTAACGCATCACTAAATGTTAACCCATTTACTCAGTAATAATTTACTACAAAAACAAAAATGATATACGATGGCATCTCCAAAAATGCAATTAAACTGTTGTTCTACAGTTGACAGCAATATGGGACATCTTCCTTGCAATTTCAACCAACGGATTATATGAAAATTTCAGCAACACTACATCGTCGCAGTACGAGATTTTTATTCACCAATAAAATTGTAGAAAAATTACACATCTGCAGAGATAAGAAGGAAGATAGAGGGGACGCCATGTTAGTTCCCCCTACGTTCACCTCAGTTGTAAGCAGACACTGTTTGTGTAGGAGGGTTCCTCCACCCAAATTAAAGGCCATTCACGAGCAAAGGGTGCATCTAATCCCTGGACGGTTAAATCTCTCTTCGGTGGCAGGAAGATACCAACCTTAGATAGGAAGAGGGGGGAATACAAATGAGACCCGGGGAGGAGGAGGGAGGGGGTGCGAGACGTGCCCCATTTTGTAGGTATTATCCTCCTCGTGAAAGTAATGAATTTTCTTGGAAAGCAATGAGGGGAGAGAGGCATTATGTACTCGGTAAACAGAGGAACTCGACTTGCTCGCTTCACGGCGTCAATAGATTTAGGAAACGTTTTAATACGTTGCTGTGTTCGGGTCGGAAATTGCTGCGACCAGCTTCGGCTATATCACAGAAAAAATTTTCATGTAGATTTTTTCTATAAATTTAAAGAAGAAAATCTTGGAATTAAGTTAACATGTTATGTTAAACAAGTTGTTGACAACAAACCCAACATGTTAAACAAGTTGTTATCACTTTTCACGTCAATATTTATTGTTAATAAATTTAGGAAACGTCAATTGATTTAGGAAGTTTTAATGCGTTGCTCTGTCCGGGTTGGAAATTGCTTTGACCTGCTTCGGCTTTATCACAGAAACATTTTCAAGTAGATTATTTCTCTAAATTTAAAGAAGAAAGTTTGTAATTAAAAGAAACATGTTAAACAAGGTATTATCACTTTTAACATCAATATTTATTGTTAATAGATTTAGGAAACGTTTTAATACGTTGCTATGTTTGGATCGGAAATTGCTGTGACCAGTTTCGGCTTTATCACACGAAAATGTTTCATGTAGAATTTTTTCTCTAAATTTAAAGCAGAAAATTTGGAAATAAGCCAAACATGGTGTTATCATTCTTCACGTGAATATTTATTGATAATAGATTTAGGAAACATCCATAGATTTAGGAATTTTAATTTGTTGTTACGTTTGGGTCGAAAATTGTTGTGGCCTGTTTCGGCTTTAACACACGAAAACTTTTTCATGTAGATTTTTCCTCTAAATTTAAAGAAGGAAATCTGGAATTAAGCCAAGCATGTTAAACAAGTTGTTATCACTTTCTCACGTCAGTATGTATTGTTAATAGATTTAGGAAACAAAAATAGATTAACGAAACTGAACTGTTTAACTGTGACCTATTTCGGCTTTATCAAAGAAAACTTTTTCATGTAGATTCTTCTCTAAATTTAAAGTAGAAAAATTGGAATCATGCCAAACTTGTTTATAACAAGTTGTTGTCACTTTTCACATCAATGTTTATTATTAATAGATTTAGGAAACGTTTTAAAACGTTGCTCTCTCCGGGTTGGAAATTGCTGTGACCATTTTATAACAGAAAAATGTTTCATGTAGTTTTTTTTTCTCTAAATTTAAAGAGGAAAATTTGTAATGAAACCAAATATGTTGAGTGTTTTCTTCGATTACCGCAGTGTGATGCATTATGAATTCCTTTCGCCGGGCCAAACTGTCAGCAAGGAATGTTATTTGAGTGCTATACGTCGTTTTCGTGAAGGTATTCGCAAAAAGAGGCCACATTTATGGAAAGACAACTCTTGGTTTTTGCATCACGATATTGCACCAGCTCACACTGCATTGATTCTTAGTGACCTTTTCGCCAAAAATGAAACCCATATCGTTCCACAACCACCGTATTCACACCGGGCGACTTCTGGCTACTCCCTACACTCAAAATACCGCTCCGAGTTTTGAGTCGATTGAAGAGATTAAACGTGCATCGGCGCGCGCTTTGAAGGCCCTCCCTGCCCATGACTTTTTAGCATGCATTGAGGATTGGAAAAAACGTTGTCATAAGTGCATTGTGTCCGGAGGGGATAACTTTGAAGGCGATGAAATAAATTTGGAAGAATAAATGGAGAGTTTTTGAAAAATATAAATATTGGTCTTACTTTTTGGGCACATTGCACATATCTGATGATGGATATTGATTAATGCAGTAAAAGTAGTTACAATTTAAATCGTAGTATAAGTTGCAGCTTAAAATTACAATGTCTTTAAAGCAATGATATTGAAAAGAATAAAATAGTATCGATGCAAATGCACGACGAAATAATTTGTTTTCATTGTTGACAGGGATTTCTCAAATACTTTTAAGAAAATTCCAGAATAGTTTGAGTTTAAAAAATACATGTATGCGCAACCACATGTGTCAGAATTTCCGAAGAAGTTAAAACTTGGAGAATAGTTAAGAATTACGCAGACATATCACATTTTAACTTACTATCCCGTTTTCTGTTGATATTTTTCCTCGTCTCCGGTCACATCTATTAATAATAAAGATTCTTTGCACGTCGATACTGTCTCGAGTGTTCAGTCTCCTCATTTATTCAAAGCACAGAGTTACAGTTAAGTAACAGTAAAAGCGTCAGAACTGTGTGTTGAAGAGCAGACAGTTATTGGTTTTATACCGTGTTATCATTAGTCAAGGAATCGACTCATGGAGATGAATTTTTGTCAAGGGAACATATTTGGAAAGTTACTATGGTACATCCATGGTGATTATAATTAAAGTCCCGCTTTCAAAATGCTGTTGAAAAAGAACCACTCGTCATAGTGAGTTCAAATTCGAATTGAAGATACTTGAAGTAGTAGGAAACGGTACGGCATCAAAAAAACGTTGTAAAATGAATTAACAAATGGCGCTATAAGCGGCATAAAGAAAATGAATTGGCGGTCAGTGATATTTTGAATCGAAATGACAACGTATTTGGCATGAATTGCACATCAAATCAACTGTAGTGTTCAATGTGCTTGATTGTTTCGGTTTTTTGACGGAAAAAAGGACATCCAAGTCATTCAGCAGATGTGACACTGTTAGTAGAAAGTCCATCCACACGACAAGGTCATACCCAATAGGATGGGAAAAATCGGTAGACCTTTTTTTCGATGCCCTTTTCCCCATCCTCAAGTATCTTCAGTTCAAATTTGAACTCTTTGTGACGAGCGGTTCTTTTTTCACAGCACTTTGAAAGTAGGACTTTAATTATAATCACCCTGTATATATATATATATATATATATATATATATACTAATGAATTAACAAATGTTATTCGCTAATAATATATCTATATATATATGATAAATATGGAGTGTTAATTAAAAAAATAAATTCTAGATTTGTATATTTGCATATATCGATGGCATAGACGACTTATAAGACCTCTGAGCCTTTCTCTCCGTAGAAGACAATTCTGTACATTGTACTGAAGTAACTACAGAGTGAGTTAAAAGACCATCATGATTCTAAAGAGTGGAGGTTGCTTGTATATTCCTCTAAACTCAATTTAAACGCTGTGCTTCTTCATATTGAAAAATGTATAACCTTCGATTCTCTTTGCTTATGCAGGCAGTAGGAAAGAGACATGAAAACATGAAGATTTTGCTATCAAAAATACTTTACATACTAAATATACTTTACATACTATAAAAATACGGCATTATTGGAATATAAGAGGCGATTTGACAGTTATAACACTTTTGTTAGTACTTCTAAATATTGTTATTCTCTATGACTGGAATAGAGCTTGCAAAAAATTATTTTCTCAAAAAGTAATGGTCTAAAACAGGGATGGGCAAACAGTTTTGGTCGCGGGCCAAAAATCGAAAAAAGAAAACTTTGGTGGGCCAAGATAAATTTTAAAAACAATATACAAGTATTACAATTTAAATATGTTAATGAGATGAATGAAATTGGGATTTCAATTTTAAAGTTCCTTGTATTGAGGTTCGAAGTGAGATGTACTGATTCTAAGGAATGAGGCTAAATTCTCATCTGTCAGTCCTGGTCCATTCGTCAGCTCATATTTCCAGGTCTATTCATCATTACACGCACGGCACTCTGAATCAACTTTAAGTTTTTTAGAAGCCATTTTGGGGTTGAAATATTTTACGAATAACGCAAACAAGTACTAGCTACGCTATAATTTTAATAATTTCACCACTATTCACAATGATGTCCACAATCTTTACATACGCAATCACCAATATTAGAACTTGCTCCAAAAGAAAAACCCGCTGGCTGGAGCTTAAAATGCTCAGTCTGCCACATGTGAGGTCTAATTCCCCTATATTGGATTCTCATATGTCTGCTCCTAGAAAAAGTGATAACGCTTTTGGCTCCAATCAAAAGCTATAACTAACAAAGAACTTCCGCTTTTAACACTTTACCAATTGAAAGCTGTCTGTGCTTGCTATTTCCGTCGATTTATGTTTTGTAGAACAAAAATAGAGAAAGTAAAAAGAGCACCAGTCCTTTGAAAAAAAGGAAGAAAAAAAATATTGAATCAAAGTAGAAAACGAGATGGATATATAATATATAAATATATATTTCTTTTAATTTGCCTTGGGCCGGCAAATTCTATCCGCGGGCCGGATAGAAACTTCGAGCGGGCCGTTGTTTGCCCATCCCTGGTCTAAAAGAAATCTGATACCTCACCAAAAAAAGACGTAACTTCTCAATAATCTTGAACACGAACATATTCATTTCTTGCCCTTCAAGCCTAGATAAATGAAAATTTTGTTAAGGTAGTGGATGAAGTGGTCGAGGCTTTAAATAACAAATTCCCTAGGATCTGTGAGACTAAAATAAAATAATTTATATTTGCAGGTCCACAAATAAGGGAGCTTATCAATGACCATGTCTTTGAGGAAACTTTGAATGGTGTTGTAGAATTTGCGAGGAAGCTTTTTAAAAATTCGTAACTACAGTAGAACCTCTGCAAGTCGAACTTCAAGGGAGACGCCAAATAATTCGACTTATGGAGGATTTCGACTTACGGAGGATTTTGTAAGGAAATATTCGACTTGTAGAGGTTGAGATTCTTTCTAACTTATTTTGAGTTAGGGAGGTAAAATAAATAAAAATTCAAGTTACAGTTATGTTTATTTGCAACTTAAAAGTTATATTATGTACTACAATAAAAAAAAAAAAATAATTCCGAAACAAATTTAAAATTAAAAATATTATGTATTAAAAAAGTGAGTTAGTATTATTATTATTTTTTGCTTTAGACAATTCGATAGTTCTCTATCTATAGCATTATTTAAGCTATAAAGAGCAGAAAATTCTTTTTCTTTCGAGTTGCTATTTCGTAGAATTGTTTATTCTATTTACTATATATTCATACATTGCTTTCTAAGAAACAATGACGTGCATTGTCGGCAAATCCTTAAAGTCGGTAACTTATTTTTCTTCGAGCTATAGAGGTCATTAGTTTCTAATGATCGAGTTGTAAAGGTTGTAAAATCAAGCATCGCTAATGTTCGAGATACAGAGGTCCAATTTTTTATTTTTTATTTTATTTTTTTTTTTTTTAGTTACGGTGGGAAATATATACCAAAATGTCTAGTGGGGATTGACTCATTATTTCGACTTATAGAGGATTGAAATTTCGAGTAATGGAGGTTTTGGGGCTTGAAGGGAAGGGAACAAAAACTTTTTTCGAGTTGTGGAGGTTTTCGACTTATCGAGGTTCCACTTAAAGAGGTTCTACTGTATTTTCTTGACAATAGAAACGCTAAGTACTACAGAGTACTAATTTCAGAATTTCTTCAAAATTATAAAGTTCTGGGATTTAACATGTCCTTAAAAATACATTTTTTAAATTATTTAAACTATTTCCTGAAAATCTCGGCTAACACCGTTTATACCTTCCTCTAAAGTATTCCAGCAATGAAAAAATTTTATCAGGGAGAATTTAATCCAAATATGCTTACAGATTATTGTTGGCCATTAAAAAGGGATGTTCTTCAATCAAAATATAGTAGAAAAATCGCTAAAAATTATATTTTAATTTATATAAATACATGTAAATAAATTAAATAAAACATATCACTTTAAAACATTATGAACTTTTTGATTTTGTATTATAATAACCCTTTTCTGTGACAAAAAAAGTTATAGAAATTTGAAATGTGCAAAACATTTCATAATAAAAAGCCATTCTAATTAATTTAACAGACAAAAATTTTGTCGATCAGTTCCATTATTAAACACTTTTGCAATTATTTATCGAGAATTCCTAAGTTGTTAAGAACTAAATGTTTTAATGTGAAATGCACAGTACAAATATAGAGTGGCAAACTAAAGGTAAGATATTTGAAATCCCACTATTTAAGCATTTATGATACATATTCACTTTTAATATTTTGAAATTTGTAAACAGATTTTAGTTTTGAATTATTCTTCTTTTCAATGGAGGGACATAGTAGGCCAAGAGCCCCATAGTAGACCAAGACCTGTCTGCCTACTGGTAGATGAAGAACATGAGATGTTCTTTTTACGGGGTAGGGTTGTCAGGAGCCTGATGGTCAAGTGGCTCTGGCGCTCGGTACCGCAGGTTTGGGTTCGAATCCAGGAACCACAGGTTTGGGTTCGAATGACAAGGATGTCTTTTAGTGGTTCGGAATCCATGTGTAACCATAAACTGTAAGTTCCGGTATAATTAGCCTAAAGTGTGCACAAAATTACTGTAGGGAGACAAACCAAGCCAACCCTTGCAGGGTTCAAAAAGTATCTAATCCTTAAAGAACGCTTCTTAAGAAAACTTATACAGGACTTGTTTAGAACAGGACTTTGTATTGTTGTTCTGTGTTTTTCATCATAAAGTAAAACACAGTGCCCAAAAAGTAAGACCAATTTTTTTTTTTTTTTTTCAAAAACTCTTTATTTATTCTTCCTAATTTATTTCATCGCCTTCAAAGTAATTCATCCAGACACAATGCAGTTATGCCGCCGTTTTTTCCAATCCTCAATGCATGCTAAAAAGCCATTGGAAGGGATGGCCTTCAAAACACGCGGCGATTCACGTTAAATCTTTTCAATCGACTCAAAACTGCGTCCCCGGCGTGGTCTTTTGAGTTTAGGGAATAGCCAGAAGTCGCACGGTGCTAAATCTGGGGAATACGATGGTTGTGGAACTATGTGTGTTTCGTTTTTGGCGAAAAAGTCATGAAAAATAAATGCAGTGGGTGCTGGCGCATTACCGTGAACGTAGGTTAAATTTACCAAACAGCTCAAAATGAAAAATTGCTAATCGTTTGAAATGAATATTTCAAATTAAATTAAAATAATTAAAATTACTTTAAATTCTTTGTAGAAAACAGAAAACAATGAATACTTTCATAATTCGTATTAAAAAATAGAAGTTTTAATGTATAACTTTATAATATACCACAATTAGAAATTATCTTAGATAGCCAGAAAAAAAAAAGATAATATATGCGTTTTGTGGCTAATCCTCAGTGTCCTGTAGTGGATAAACTATGAGTAATGGAAGGAGGGAAAGGGGCAGCTTCTATTGTGACAGCGCACCTATAGATGGAAGTCGGGCCTAGTTCCGTGTAGCTGAAGAAGGAGGGCTTTTAGGGGTAACTATTCCGCATTTGCGTATTGTACAGGAGAAAACGGAAAAACTCCCACCAGGTAGTCCGACTCCCGAGGCAAGAAACTGAACATCCCAAACACCATGGAGTCTTCTCATTTTTTGAAACAGTGTATGCAACAAAGCCATCAACGGATTGAACTTCAGCCCTAATGTTCACCAGTGGCGTACGTTGCCACTGAGTCATGCAAGACAATGTATGAAAATTAAAAGGTACAAAGTTAAAGACTTTTTAGAATTCTGCGGAAAAAACAAAAGAAATAATTATAAATTTCTTTTACTTAAAAAAAAAATATATTGTGTTAAACTAGGTACGAGTTAGAAAAAAACGTAAAATAATGAAAATGAAAAAAAAAATCACTTTCATATTTTAAAATTATTGATCGTATGAATTTTTTTATTACTATATATTCAATAAAATGCTTAAAATAGAAATATTTTCCATTTATTCGTAAAGATGTTGAAGTTTTTAAGTCATATTTTATTCATAAAAATTCATTTTTATAATATTTATACCTGAAAGCTGGTGTTTAAATCTTTAATATGATTCAAAGTGAATACAGTAGAAAAAAAATGAAAGATAAAAAAAAAAAAAAAATTTAAAGGGTAAAAAAAGAAATTCAAATGCTAGTTACAAGTGTGCCAGACTTGAAAAAACTTGAATTCTAAATTTCTCAATTTTATAGAAATGTTTTTTTTTAAAAAAAGAAAGATTTCATAAAAGAAATATATACAAATTTAAATTTCAAATTTCATGAAAAAAATATAATTCGTAAAAAGTACGTTTTATATATGCATTTCGTTAAAAGAAAAATTACCACTTCTTTAAAAAAAAATGTTTTCTTATCAAACTGCAAAACTTTAGAATAAATTAGATATGCAAGTATTTCATGTTAGCTACAAGATATACGGAGCAAATATATAAATGCAAAGTACTCAGATGATTTTTAACTAAATATGAAATTGGAGTACCAGTAGAATAAAACTAAAATTTAATTACAGATATCTTTAAATTAATGGAAAAGGAAATCATATTATATTTATTTCTTTATTTATTTAAGTTGAATGCAACCAAATAATTTTAATATTGAATAATTTTTTTCAGTGTTCTGTAATTTAATTTTAATTAGAAAACTATTTCACTTTTAGGAGTCAAAAAAGTGCTCTTTATTACTTTGAAATAATTTTTAGGGAAAATGTATTTTAACAACAAAAAATTATTTTTGTCGGTCAATTTTATTATCGGTAAATATTAAACATTATTTTTATCGGTCAATTTTATTATCTCTATTTATTAAAAATTATTTTTATCGGTCACATTTATTATCGGTAAGTATTATAAATTATTTTTATCGGCCAATTCTATTATCGGTAATCATTAAAAATTATTTTTATCGGTCAATTTTATTATTGGTAATTATTAAAAATTTTTTTTATCATTTAATCAATAGTTTTTGTGTTAAAAATAATGCAGATTCTATGAAAATAAAACTAGTTGTTTGCTTCATTTAAAATAGAAAAATTATTTAATTATTATTAAATTATTATTTATTAAAATTATTTAATTATTATTAATTATTTAAATTTGCTTCATTTAAAATAAAAAAAATAACCTTAGAAACAATTATTTTAACTATGTTGATAAATATATGAGAACACAAAAGAAAATTCTTCATTGTTGTTCGTCTAACCAAATTCCACTTTACAAAATAGTTGTTTCATATTTCAAATACTCTAAACTATAAAAAAAAGCTAATAATAAAATAAAATACTATCTAATTTAAGATATAAAAATAAATTAACAATCAATAGGATCTTTTTTTAAAAGGTTATAATAACATAATAGCACGCCATCAAAAGCAAATTTTTACAAAATTTGTTTAATAGAAGAAGACCTTTGTTATTTATTAAAAACTATAAAATATTGTCGTACACTTTGAAAATTAACAGCTTAGAAATAATTACATCAATAATAAAATGTCATAGAGAAATAAAGATATCGCTATTTAAATTAATAAAATACTTAATCACAACACTTATATTTTTAGTTTCAAAATAAAAGCAGTGTACTAATTTATTTTAAGGTAAAACAAGGCAACTGTAAAATAATTTGTTTATTATTTTTTTTTAAATTTTGCTTGGACAGAAACGAAGAAAATTGTTCGAAATATTAAGCACGTATACAAAGAATTAATTACTGATAGCTATAAATGAAATATATAGATTTCATAAAAAATAAAATCAAGAAATATAAATTCTTTAATAATAACAAGCAATCCTAGATAACTTAATTTTAAATTCAATTAATGGAACATTCTGCCTTATCTTTTTCATATTTTTAATTAAATTTATTTCATTCAGAATTAAAAGAAATTAAAAATTAAAAGAAATTTTTTGAATAATTAAACATTTTTTAATTATTGAAAGATTCTATTTAACAAGAAAAAACACAAAATATAGATTGTTAATAATAACAAGCAATTCTAGATAACTTAATCTTAAATTAAATTAAATTAAATTAACGGAACTCTCTGTCATATCTTTTTGATAAGTTCATTAAAAAAATTTTCATCCAATATATTCCATTCTGAATTTAAAAATTAAAAGAATATTTTTATTAATAATATAATGTTTAATAATATCTAATAATCTCTATCTATATCTAATTTAATAATAATATCTTTAATATCTTTATAAAATTCATTCTTAAAAATGAATTAATACAAATATTCATTCATTAAAAATATTCATCCATTTAATATATTTCATTCAGAATATAAAAATAAAAAGAATTTTTTTTTATTAATCAAACACTTTTTAATTATCGAAATTTACAATTTAATAAGAAAAAGCACAAAAAACACGTTGTTGATAATAACAAGCAATCCAAAATAATTTAATCTTAAATTAAATTAATGGGACACTCTGTGATATATTGTTCATATGTTCTTTAAAAAAAATTCTTATACTTTTTAAATTCTGAATGAGATATATTAAATGAACATTTCTTTAATGAACATATGAAAAAGATATGACAGGGTGTTCCATTAATTTAAATTAATGGAATAACTCTGTCATATCTTTTTTCATACGATCATTAAAAATATTCATGTTGATTTATTAAAAATGAATTAGTACAAGTATTCATTCATTAAAAATGTTCATTAAAATATTCATTCATTTAATATATTTTCATATAAAATTTAAAAATTAAAAGAATTTTTTTTATTAATGGAAGATATGATTTAACAAAAAGAAAAGCACAAAAAATATGTTGGTGATAATATCCTATCGAGAACGTTTATTGTACAGAAAACGGACTTCAATTACCAAAGACCAAGCCAAAAATGCAAAGCGAAACTAACAATCAATCTTATGCACAACCACGTTTCATTAAACCGCGAATCCTTAGCAAAACGATTAGGCCCTACAAAACTAGAACCAAGTTTCTAGTTCACCACAAACTATCAAGCAACGCGCCACATCATTTATGATGTAAAACATGGCAACTAAAACCAAAGCCAAGCAGTAGCGAAAATCCTACCATAACCAAATTTAAAACCACTTCAAAAAGGAAGCAAAAGACGGAACTACTTTCCTCCGCTGCGGAAGAATGTTCACCCTTAATGACCTGGTAATTAGTGCGTACTTCGACCTCGCGATGATTTATCGAGCAGACGGATTAATCCGCCTACTCCATCTCAGTAATTATACCGAGTTCCGTGGATCTATTCAGGCGATTTGAAGGTGACAGGGGTGGAGGTGGGGGTGTGCGTTGGGGGGGAAGGAAGAGAGTTGTTGAAAATCGTTTGAAAATACTTTCGCAGGTGTTGAGGGATTGCAGAAAAAGAAATCTCATGGAACGGTTTTGGAAGGGGGGATTTTTATATCGTTCTTTTCCAACCCTCGATGTTGGAATTGTTTGTTTTATTGAAGAAGGCATGGATAGATTATTGGTTGTCGTAATGCCTTAAAAAGATTTCTTAACGCCTCCTTTTTGTTAATTTTGATTGATGTGCAAATGATTATCCAGGGGGAAAGTTCTCTTTAAACAAAAGGGGAAGCCATTTTCTTTTGCTACTGTCGATCTACAATTGTGTTCTACCATTCCTACTAGAAGTGGAACTTAAATGTAGAAAATTTATGAAATATTACTCAATTACTTGTTACTTAAAAAATTATTTTATTCTAATTAATAATGCAAATGGATAACCTAATGGATTATAAATACATGCAAGATTCTATTGAGACTATTCTATGACAGATTTTATAGACACTATTCTATGAAAGTTTCTATTGAGACTATTCTATGAAAGATTTTATAGTCAATGATCTATGAAAGATTCTATTGTGACCATTCTATGAAAGATGTTGTTGTGACTATTTTATGAAAGCTTCTATTTAGATTATTCTATGAAAGATTATATTGTGGCTATTCTATGAAAGCTTTTATAGTCACTATTTTATAAAAGATTCTATTCTATGAAAGATTTTACAGTCACTGATCTATGAAATATTCTATTGTGACTATTTTATGCAAGATTTTATAATCACTGTTCTATGAACGATTCCATTGAGATTATTCTATAAGTAATTATACATTTTTCAAAAAGAGTGTTTTATTCCTACAAGCTGTTACTTAATGCGTTATGAAATAAATTTATATTAACCTAAATTGTAATTAAAACTTTTTGGATGTCAAAGTAAAAAAAAAAAGTGATTTCTAAAGTTTTTTTTGCTCTGTTTTATTTCTTTTATATAAGAACGGAATTCTAAATAAGATACTTTCCAGATATGATACGATTGAAATTTTTATTATTGATTTATGTGAAAGATTATTGTTTAACATGCGTCTTGTATTAATTTCAGGAAATGAAGTAGCAAATTACAGTTGCTAGTAATTTCATAACTCATAAGATGTTTGTTAATACAAGCCCTAAAATCCAGTATCACTTTAACTTGCTAAGAAAAAAAAAAAAATTTTTTTTTCTGGTAACATTACAAGTTCATTATTATATTTATTAAAAACCCAAACTAAAAGAGCCATATTTTCATTCTACAATGATTCTTGAACATTTTCAAGAGTTTATGTTTATTGCCTCTTGGATCAATAGCTTCACGTGCATAGTCAAAACAAGTAATATAAAACAAAAATTTTTAAAGTCAATTCCTACTTTTTTTCACTCTATTGCAGAAAGTCCTTTATAAATAATTTTCATTCATTTTTTTAAGTTTATCTGGTGCCATCTATTGGTAGATACATGCAACTTAAATCTAAAAAAAACTAAAATGAATTAATTAAATTTAATGAATGATTGAATATTTGAAAAAGTGTATTAACATCCAGTGCCATCCACTGCAAATTCAAAAAAATGTATTTGAACTTGAGTGGATGAATAAAATGTATTTTATGAATGTTTGAAAATTTGAACAAGGTGTATAAAGGGAGAGTGCGAGCTAATAGAAGAAATTGAAAAAAAAAAAAAAAAAAAAAAAAAAAAAAAAAAAAGAACAGCATCTCGAATTACCAAAAGTGGAAGCCAGCGCCCCTTAATATAAACATCCTGTCTGTGTGGAATGAGCTGGCTGGAGGGAGAAAGAAATGTGTTGTTGTTGTTGTTTCTTATCCCACTTGGCTGGCCAAGCCCACGAGCCCATATGGACTCATGATTGAAGGGGAAGGAAGCAGCTTCTGTTGTGATGGAGTACCCGTAGGTAGAAGCCTGACTTTTGCTCCGTGACGCTCTTACAGTCATAGGAGACCGGGACCTACGGCTTAAAGTGGATTCCGAACCACTACAAACATCCATGGCACCGCCGGGATTCGAACCCGAAACCTGTGGCACCGAGCGCCAGAGCGCTAGACACTCGGCCATTCAGGTCCCAAATTTGCCAACGGCACGCGGTGTTCCCAGGTGGTCACCCTCCCAAGTACTGACCGCGCCCAATGATGCTTGACTTCGGTGATCTAACGAGAACCGGTATATTCAGCATAGTACGGCCGTTGGCGAAAGAAATGTAACACCAGTAATCTGCGTTTTGGTCTATTGACTAAAATGGTAGTAGATTTATCAAAAGTAATTCATTTTATAATTTAAATGTATGTTTCTTGTCCAGAAGTTTTGTTTCTAATGATGCACAAAAGCCTTCTTTTTTGTGTGTGTAAGGAATGATTTTCAACTATAAAATTAGTATTTGTTTGTTCTCTTGCATTAATTTGTGTATGGATTAAATTGTTTGAGAAGTATGATGTTTTTAGTTGAATGGTATTATGAGCAGGAACTAAGAACAAATTAACTTTGATTTCAAAATAATATTCTTGCGAATATAGGACAGATATTGCCTGTTTTATTGATGAGTTAACAGTTATGAGTTCACAGAATAATTACATTATATTCTGCGGACTCATGAAGCGCGCTCATGTTGGAACATCTAACATAACAGGTTCTATGTTTCACTTTAAGTGATCTCAGTGACGCAGTGGCCATCCCTAGATACGCACCGTTGATTGTTGATAGCAGAGAAAACCAGACTCTTAGTTGAAGATGTTGGAGCTTTCCATTCAACTTAAACTTTCAAATCGTTTTTTTTTGTCGAAAATGACACCAAACACACTCAAACGTTAACCTGTAACACCTATTACAATGTAGACATACTCAAACTGAGAACGATTTGCAAAAGCTCAGTGAAAGAGTGGAGAAACAAATATCGCACTCGTAAAATAAATATTTTTTAATGATTTCATTTTTTAAAATTTCGTTTATAATTTGGTTTGGTTTGTGGCTCTACGGTCATCTTCTGTCTCACGAGGGCTTAACAGACCGGGACCTACAGTTTAAAGTGGATTCCGAACCACTACAAACATCCATGGCACCACCGGGACTCGTATCCGAAACCTGTGGTACCGAGCACCAGAGCGCTAGACACTCGGCCCTTCATTTGTATTAATATATTTTTTATATTTCATTTTTTGTGTTATATATTTCTTGTGCTTAAATGTTTAATGTGCATTTAGTATCATTACTATTATGTTATCTTGACATGTAAGAATAATAGTATACACACAAATAATAACTCATTATGTTTCAGTTTTTCACTCCAAAAATGTGTCTATAATGTGTCTAAATCTAGTATGGTGATGTATAATTTTATATGCTACCCGCGGTGCAATGATAATATTTGAATGTGACCCGCAATGCTATGATAATATTTGAATGTGACCCGCAAGATCATTTGAATTGGCCAACCTGGTTTAAATGTTATGGTCTCCAAATCAAACACATATACTCAAATGGACTGTAAACACCAAATCTTTTATTCAAAACCCAAACGAATTCTATCGATATTTATATTTCTTGCAGGTTATTCTGCATGCATTTCGAAATTGGCCAGCAAGATCATTTGGAGTGGCCACCCCTGGTCTAGATTTTGGATGGAATCCTCGTGGCCAAATATGTCTACCGTTTTCTTTTCTGCCAGCATACCACTGTAGTGTTTATGACACAAAAGCATTAAGCACGTATCTTACAAACTCTTTCTGGCTTCTTATAGACGTATGGCGCCCATACCATGGGGCGTGAATGATAATCTTAATGCCTTAAGCCCCGGCATTAAGTTGGCGATATTGCCTTTGAAATAGGCGAACGACTGTTTTCATGGAAGACTTAATCTTGTAATAGACTTCAACACACGCGCATATGAGGAAGTGTTTATGCTTTTCGAGACTGCTGATTTCGCCGGGTATGCTCACATAATCCGCGAATTTATGCCTCTCGCCTCTATTTAATGTGCTCGGTGAAAAAAAATGGCATTGTTGCCCGCATCTGATACTTAAAAGGGACTCATTTGCGAGAGTAGGTTCGGATATCTGGATCATATAATGGACTTTCTTCAAATGGTAATATAGATATCTGTTAAGTCATCCAATTGAAGATGATGATATCTGAAGGTTTAGAATTGATTTTGAATAAAATAATGATTTAAGTAATAGCTATAAATTGAATGGTTTTGTATTTTTTAATTCCTTCTATTAGCTCACACTCTCCCTATATGTATCTAGTTCAAATTTTCAATCGTTCATAAAAAACACTTTTTATTCATCCACTCAAGTTCGAATAAATTTTTTTTTAATTTCCAGTGGATGACGCTGGATGTTAATACAGTTTTTTCAAATATTAATTCAGTAATTAAATTTAAATAATTAAGTTTAAGTTTTTTTATTTTTTATTTAAGCTGCATATACCAATACATGGCGCCAGATAAACTTTAAAATAATGAATGAAAATTATTTATAAAGGACTTTCTGCAATAGAGTGGGAAAAAAGTAGGAATTGACTTTAAAAATATTTTTTTTTTATATTTCTTGTTTTATTATTATTATTACGGACTTTCTTGAGATTGTAAAAAAATAATTGTTTGGTTTTAAGTAATTCGTATGGTACTTAATAATAGTTTGACTTGCTTATTAAAATTGTGATGATTCTTAATAAAACATTGTTATGGTCTAAGAATAAAAACACATACTGGTGTCACATGTTTCACATTTTTCTCGGAAGGTTTTTGTGAATCAAAAATTGTATTTCAAACTTGGCAATGTTGATTTTTTTCTTGGGATGGGCAAGTTAAATCTCTAGGTCAGAATATCGTTTGGTATGGCTCGACAAGGAAGAAAGGAGGATGCTAAACCCTTAAATCACCCGATTGGGGTTGGGTCAGTGAAAACAGTGGGAGTAAAATAGCAGGTTCAATCTTCCCTCTCTTCGCCAGCTATCCAACCTGCTTAACGCTGAATCTTTTACATTTCTGACATTAGCGAATGACTTGGTTCAAAGTGCCCTGTACTGAGAAACACGCAATTATTTACTTTTTAATAAATTAATAAAATTTGGCAAAGTGTCAATTTGTACACATTGAATAATGGCAATTTTGTAAATATGAAAAGAAGTTATGTAGGTCTAAATATATTTTCTTTTTCAAAAATTTTACCTATACCACTTTCAAACAAAAAGCTAAAATATAATGGCTTAATTCGCAATTGTTCACACAATAATTCTTATCCTCTTTTTAAAATTAAAATTCCTGATTAGAAGATACATTCAGTTAATTAAAAACATATTTTAATTAAGGTTAAAAAGTACAATAAAACTTCAACAAGCATTTATAAATATCGCTCCAATTAACATATTCAAAACAAATCCTAATACTTTTGTCATAAACAAATATTTTTAAATTCTATATATAAAAAAAAACTGTTTTGAATGTTGCAGATGAATTAAATATTCCGTGAAAACAAGTTTTTTAAAACTCGGGCATTGACGAACAATAATTCTTTCGCGTTACTAAAAATTAAAAAAAATAATAAGTAATGCAAAAATGCATTCTACACAAACAACATTAATAAAACAAGATGACAAATAAAAGATTGGAAAAAAAAAATTGAAATGTTTTCATCAAGTTAATTAGTTATGCCACTACGGTAACACAGTAAACAATAAGTTTTTTTTACCCAAGTTTTTGCTTTTGTTTCCAGTCGTCAGTATAATTTTTTTCAACAATAATGATAAAAACAAAGTTTAATTTTCGTCATTTTAATTGGTTTGCTGATATTCTTTTCTTAAAAAAGGATGTCCACAAAATATTTTTCTTAAGAAATATTGCAAGTGTGCTGGAATTGAAAATTTATATTGTTTGTGTTTACATACAAGAAGAAAATGTTTGCAAATGACGAAAATGTTTATTTTTTTAGTGTATTTATGTATTTTAATGTTTTTGCTTTTGTTTACAGTCGTCAGTATAATTTTTTCAACAATAATGATAAAAACAAAGTTTAATTTTCGTCATTTTAATTGGTTTGCTGATATTCTTTTCTTAAAAAAGGATGTCCACAAAATATTTTTCTTAAGAAATATTGTAAGTTTTCTTGAATTGTAAAAATTATATTGTTTGTGGTTACATACCATAGCAAATGATGAAAATGTGTTGTTTTTTTTAAATGAATTTATGTGATACTATAAATCTATTGTATTGCTCTCGATCCAAAGTAAGCAAAATTCTTATAGCACATTTGACGTCATTTTGTGCACACTTTAGGCTAATTAAACCGGGACCTACAGTTTAACACGGATTCCGAACCACTCACAAATATCCAAGCCATCGCCAGGATTCGAACATGAAGCCTGTGGTACCAAAGGCGAGAGCGCTAGCCAGTTGGCCATCAGGCCGCACGTGTTATTGGAGAAAATCACTAGCCAATTGATGCGAGACACTTCATATGCATTGTCACTATCACCATAGAGTCTGTGACATCAACCAATTCTGTCTCAGTCAAGCATTCGAAAATGTTTTAAGTTTATTTTATTATATATATTGCGATGTTCAAATGTTTTCCATTTTCCTGAACTGTTTGTGTGGATAAAAAATTGTATTTCAAATTTGGCAATGTTAAATTTTTTCCAGGGATGAGGCAGTTGAGTCTGTAGGTCGGAATATCGTTCCGTATGTCTCAAAAAGGAGGCGTGCTATTTCCTTAAATGCCTTGATTGAAAGTTGTCACTTTTCTTTTGTAATACAGCTGGCAATACTGAGACAGTTATCTTTATGCCCTAAGCAAGGACTCCGCCCCCTGTTACTCGTTTAGCACTACCCAGGAGGCACCTGTAGCTTGAAGATATGCCACGGACGCGACTAACACTACCCTCACAACGCACTACGATCCTATGAGACCGGAACCTACGGTTTAAAGTGGATTAAGAACCACTACAAACATCCATGGCACCACCCGGACTCGAACCCGAAACCTTTGCTACCGAGCTCCAGAGAGATAGCAATTCGGCCATCAGGTAAAAGTCGAAGTTGGAAGTTGTCAATGAAAACAGTGGTAGTAAAATAGGGGGTTCAATATAGCTTCCCTCCCTTATACAGCGGTACACCCTAGTTAACGCTGAATCTATTACATTTCTGACATTAGCGAATGACTTGGTTCAAATTACCCGGCATTCAGGAGCACAAAATTATTTGCTACTTTTTAATAAATTTAAATTTTTTTTGGCAAAATGCCAATTTGCATACATTGATTAATGGCATTATTGTAAATATGGAACGAAGACATCTAGGTCTAAATAATTTTCTTTTTCAAAAATTTTATCTATACCACTTTAATGATAAAAATAATCTCAACAGCTCAATTATAATGGGTTAATTTGCAATTGTTCAAACAATAATTTCTAAGTTATTTTTAAATTTTAAATACTTAATTTGAAGATACATTCAGTTAATTAAAAACATATTTTCATTTGGATTAAAAAGTACAATACAACTTCAATACGCATTTAAAAATATCGCGCCAATTAACATATTCAAATCAAATCCTAGAACTTTTTTCGTAAACAAATATATTTAATTCTAGAAATAATAATAAAAAAAAAAAACGTTTTGAATGTTGAAGATGAATTAAATATTCTGTGAAAACATATTCTGTTTTTTAAAATTTAGTAATTTTGAAACAAAAATTATTTTGTGTAACTGAAAATTTAAAAAAATAATAATAAGTATTGCAAAAATGCATTCTATACAAACAGCATTAATAAAACAAGATGACAAATAAAAGATTGGAAAAAAAAATTGAAATGTTTTCATCAAGTTAATTAGTTATGCCACTACGGTAACGCAGTAAACAATAAGTTTTTTTTTTCACCCAAGTTTTTGCTTTTGTTTACAGTATAATTTTTCCAACAATAATGATAAAAACAAAATTTAATTTTCGTCATTTTAATTGGTCTGCTGATTTTTTTCTTAAAAAGGCATGTTTACAGAATATTTTTCTTAGGAAATATTTTAAGTTCGTGGGGAATTGAAAATTTATATTGTTTGTGTTTACATACCATAGCAAATGAAGAAAATGTTTATTTTTTTAATGTATTTAAGTGATACTATGAATCTATTGTTTTCGATTCAAAGTAAACAAAATTCCTATTTTAGTTAAAATTACGATTATTTTTACCCAAGAAAAGACTTTATGTCATATATTTTTTTAATAATAAAAGACGCATACGCATTCCATACATAATTTATTAGTTAATTAATTTTTTTTTACATATAGAAGATTTTTCATTTTTATAACATAATAATATAAAAATGATAAATTTTTTAACTTTTAATAATTAATAAATTATATAAAATAGTAATTATTAAGTGGGCCTGATGGCCGAGTGGCTAACGCTCTGGCGTTCGGTACACAGGTTTCGGGTTCAAATCCCGGCGGAGTCATGGATGATTGTAGTGGTTCGGAAACCGTTTTTAAATCGTAGGTGCTGGTCTAATGTGATCGTAGAGCATTGTGGCGGAAGTGTTACTCTCGTCCATAGCCTATCTTCAAGCTACACGTGCCCCCTGGGCAGTGCTAAATGAGTAACAGCGGTGCAGCTATTGCCTATGGCATAAAAATTAACTTCTGTATTACCACTGTATTAGAGACAGCAACATTAAAAATCTTTTAATTCTTATGCTTATGCTGCCCTTTCTTATAGCATAAAGATTAACTGTCTCTGTATTGCCAGCTGCATTAGAACAACAGAATTTTGGTTTACAAATATATAATAACAAAATAAACGTTTATAACAAAATAAGATTAAAATGATAAATTTAATAACTTATGATAGTTAATAACTTATAACAATAAATGAATGAAATAATTTGTTATTATAATAACAAAGTTCATAAATTTCTTACTTTATAATTCTAATTCTTCTTCTTCAATAGCCCCATGGCATGGCAATCTTTTTTATCACCCGTCTGCTAGCTGTTCAAAATATACATAGAAACATATCCACATCAAGGTAGAAAAGGTTTGAGAATGGTATATCAAATTGGTTCGATTCGGGTTTGTATGGAAATCTAAATGAATGCTGCCAACTTCCAAATGAGCAGATTTACCGCTCCGCTTGGTGTCGGCTTTTCACAGGATTTACGATCTTCAGAGAGATGATTAGAGGTTCGATCGTGAGAAAGATAACAGAGTTTGTTTTCCGAGTTCGCACTGCAATGAACGGTCACAGATAAATGTTCGGATAGAAATTTCATAACTGGTCGCGGATTAAAAGAAGCACTTGGCATCAGCGATGTAACGCAATTAAAATATTTGCCAAATTCTATTGTTTTCTATTTTAAAATAATTTTAAATTTATTGTTGTTTTCATCTGCTAAGTTATATATAAAATTTTTTTCAAAATTCAGTATCAATTATTCATAGATTTAACTTAAATTCTTTCGTGATATCTCTTAAAACTTTGTGGCTACCTGATGGCCAATAGGCTAGTTCTCTGGCCTTTGAAACCAGGTTCGAATCCCGGCGGTGCCAGGGATGTTTGTAATGGTTCGGAATCCACTTAACTGCAAGTCCCGGTCTCATATGATCGTAGAACGTTATAGAGCAAAATCAGACTTCTTCTCACCCACATCATTCCTAAACTGTAAAGGGGCAACTCAGCTCTAGACACAGTGATGTAGTGTAGTGTAGTGTAGCGTAGTGTAGTGTATTAGTAGTAGTAGTTCGGAATCCACGTTACATGTAGGTCCCGGTTTAATTAGCCTAAAATGTGCACAAAATGACCATAGAGCGGCAAACCAGACTTAAAACTATGTGACAATGTTCAATAATTGTAAAAAAAAAAAAAAAAAAAAAAAAAATATCTAAAATATTAATTTTAATCTGAATTTGAGAGATGGAATTCGAAACTTCTAAAAGAAACAAAGATGGCCGATCGGTAGGAACTTAACACTAGGACAGGTTTCCGAGATAAACACGTTTCTTCGGTACCCTTTTCTTTGGAAATCCCAGGGCTATTTTCTTTTCTGTTTATACACAGGAAGTTTATGGAGAACGCATTTCGTTTTCATGACTCCGTGAATAGGGCTTAAGTGACGAGGAGTGACCGTTTCTACTTCTCGCAGTGCCCATAAAAAAGAATTTCGTCCCCGAAAAGATTTAATCTACTCGCTTACTACTCCTCTCTCGCATCAGGTTTAGGACATATCCGTCTCTGACCATACGGTTTATATCGTGAGATAACTTACCACTCGAAAATACTTATCCTCTTTTTTTCATTGTATCAAGTTATAATGAAAGTTCTCTCTGGTTGTCCAGTTAAAATAAAACTGAGACTTATTTCATCCACCAGTCACCATATACCAGTCGCCATTCTTTTAAAAGGCATCTTCTCATCAACTTTTCATTATCTTTTTTTTTAAATTCATTTTTGCCTCATTTCAAATTATCTTCATTTAAATCTAGTTTTCAAGTCCAACAGAATGATGGTAATCTGATGGTGCAAGGCCAGGAGAATAAGGTTAATGAAGCCCAATTACCTAGCCGAATTCTCTTAGGTGACACCATATATATATATATGGTGTCTGATGGCCTAGTGACTGAGTGCTGAGTACCAGAGATTTCGGATGTAGTGGAAATGCGGATGTAGTTGAAATGCACTTTAAACCGTAGGTCGCATTCTAATAATTAAGCGTAGGGTTGACAATCCTACCTCGTAAAAAGAAAACATCTCGTGTTTCGAAATATGCCAGTAGGCCTGATGGTGAGCTATGGCCTATGTACTATGGCCTACTGGTGAGCGGTGAAGAAATGTCATTCCTATCCAGGAGATATTTTAGGAGTAATTACCCTATATTTGATTGTCGTATTAGAGAAAACGCAGAGAACTCTCACAAGACAGCCTTATTGTTAATGAGAAATAGTTACGCATGCTACCGCATTCGCCATTGACTATCTTCGTTTCTGAAGGCAATTACTATAATGAATTATAATTATATGCCTCATGTGAAAAACATGTAGAGATATTACTTCTGGGCCACAAATCGGGCTTGCTTGCAATAAGAATTTGATTCATGTTGAATATGAATTAATTGTGAATATTGCATCTGGACCACAAGTCGGGCTTGATGAGTTTTTATATAAGAATTTGATTCATGTTAAATTGAATTAACTGGGAATATTGTATCTGAACCACAAGTTGGGAGTGATTAAATTTTTTTATAAAGATTTAATTGTTAAAAAGAATTAACTTCAAATATTGAATCTGTACTTGATTAGAGTATGATTAATTAACTGCAAATATATTGCTTCTGTACCACAAATAGATGTGTTTTTTATAAGGATGAAATGAATTAACTTCAAAGATTGCATCTGTACCACAATTTCATGAGTTTTTTTTTTTTAAAGATTTGATTCGTTAAAAATGAATTAACTGCAAATATTGCATCTGGATCACAAGTCGTGCTTGATGAGTTTTTTTAATAAGGATTTAATTCATATTAAAATGAATTAACTGGGAATATTGCATCTGGCCCACAAGTTGGGCTTGACGAGTCTTCCATAAGGATTTTCTTCATGTTAAAATGAATTAACAGTAGATATTACATCTGTACCACAAATTGATCAGTTTTTTTTTGTAAGGATTTGATTCGTTACATATGAATTAGCTGCAAATATTGCATTTGGACCACCAATCTGGTTTGAGGAGTTTTTTTTTTTTTTATAAGGATTTGATTTGTTAAAAATGAATTAACTGCAAATGTTACTTCCGAGAAACAAGTGCGTTTGCCTATTTATTTTAAAAGGATTTGATTTATGTTATTATTAAATTAACAGTGCATATTACCCACTAAGAATACTAATGTTTAATGAATAAAAATTTCGGATACGAAACAATTTAGTAAATTACTATTTATTTTCATACGAAAATTATCTATATCTAAAAAATTAAATTATCTAAAATCATTTGATTTTCTAGTAAATAGTAAATAGTAAATATCTGAATAATTATACTTAAAATAAAAATTAAAATACTGTCAATTCTTTTAAAAAACTGATAGCGAAAAGTTAAAAAAAACCCATCTTGATATAGTTTTAAATTTAATAAAAATTTGCCTTACTTACCAGCGAAAGGATGCATTTTTCTCTATTTTAAAATATATCTGGAAAACAATATCAGTCTACCGCCAATAGGTCCTTTTTTATGTCTTAAAATTGACTTTTTTCGAGCTTGCTTCGTATATATCTCAATAGTACAACCACCGAAAATACCAAATACCAAACCATCGAAACATTACGTACGCACCACCGATTATGATGTGCAAATACCCGAAATAGATCGATTTGCAAAAGCTAAATGAAAGAGTGAAGAAACCAATATCGCACTAGTAAAATAAATATTTCTTAATCATTTCACTTTTTTTATTTTGTTTATATTTATATATTTCATTTTTAGTGTTGCATATTTCTTTACAATGCGCGTTTAGTGTCATTATTATTATATCATCTATGTCCACATGTAAGAATAATAGTAAACACAACAATAATAACTCATTATGTTTCAATTTTTCTCTCCAAAACAATGTCTATAGTGGGTCTAAATCTAATATGGGGATATACACTCAAGAGCCAAAGCGTTATGACCATTACTACATTTGCAATGACTACATTTTGCAATGAACTCGCCTGGATGACGTGGAAGGCACGTGATCAGGTGGAAGTGGTATTTAACTGGTATTAAGTGGTGGCATTAATCCATGCCAAGGCGGGTGGAAGCTGTGTTGCGCGCCAAAGGTGGGCCAACTCGTTATTGGCAGGTGGTCATAATGTTTTGGCTCTTGAATGCATATTTTTAAATGCGGCCCGCGGAGTTATAATGCATTTCCAAAGTGGCCCGTAAGATCATTTAGATTGGCCATCCCTGTTCTAGAACATGAAGAATATTACTGGTATAAAACTTATCCTTACGATTTTAACTCATAATTTCATTTTTTTTTTTACCCTTCCCATTACACTGGAATGAATAAGAAGCTTTTCAATGACTAAGTCACTGACTGTTTTTTTTTTTTAGGATAAAAAAATCCCTACTTCTAGGGAAAGTAAATTATTCTTAAAAATCCTTACTTAAAGTGAATCATAGAACAAGTTATATTAGATGTTCCAAGATGCGCGCCCATCATGAGTTCGCAGCAATAATTAAATTATAAAATTAAATTATATAGCATATAATTTAATTATTCTGCGAGCTCATAAGTGTAAACTCTTGAATAAAACAAGCAATATCTGTCGTATATTCGTAAGAATAATATTTTAAAATCAAAGTTAATTTTTTTCTCATCATTTCGACAGTTAATTTTTTAATATAGGGAAGCACGTATAATGTATTTTTTTAATACATTGGTATTCACTACTTTGGCCATTATAAAATAAATATATTTTTTAAGAATGTCATATATCTCGCGGGCTGGAAAAATATACAAGGCGAGCCGCATGCAGCCCGTGGGGCGCGGGTTGGCCACCCCTGTTCTAGCTAGAGCACACTACCCCTAGAACATGAAGAATATTACTGGTATAAATTTTATCTTTACGATTTTATCTCATAAATTCGTTTTTGTTGACCCTTCCCATTACATTGGCATGAATAAGAAGCTTTGCGATGACTAAGTCACTGACTGTTTTCTTTTTGGGATAAAAATCCCTACTTCTAGAGATACCACCAACGGTCAGAACACCATTTTCCCCAGCCGCAGTCAAAACACTTACTTTTCACCAAAACCGCTGAAACAACACACTCCAACGTATACCATTCCTTTTTAAAGAAATGGCCACCACCCCCACTTCAAAAACGACCGCGGCTTCAATATCTTCTCTCTGCCCCTCCTCCCCCTAGCCCTAAAAACCGAGCCTATCCCAAGAAAAATCCCCTTAAGGGAAAAAAAAGGGGGAAGGGAAGAAAAAACTTCCACCACTTCTATGAGAAAAACTGGAAAGTACTTAAGCAAAATTCAATTGGATCTGACTTGTGGTGATTTCTGGGATCGTTTTATGCTGAACGTGAGGAACTTGCAGCTGTTAGAATTCTGGAGAATTTTTTTTTCTTCTTTCCCGGTTTCCACCCTGCTTTCTCGGCTTCACTCCCAGAAATTATGACGAACGATATCAGGGAGGGGTGCAGAAGAATATTAAGGGGGTGGGGGACTTCCTTCCCCATTCCTCCTGTTTCCCTCCCCCGGTATGAAAAATAACTGTCATCAAGGGCTATGATGGCCGACGGTTTGTTATCGTTAGATGACATGGGTCATTTACCATGCTGCAGGTTTTAGTGAAATTAGGTATGAATCAGGCGTGTTTTTTGGGGAGAAATTTGAATTTTTGTTAGTTTTTTTAAAGGGAGGGTGGGTGGATTCTATCCAAGCACGCTCTTAAGGAAAAAACATTTTTAATACATTACTTTTGATGCAGAATACCACAGCTACGAGAGATGGAATGAAAAAGATAATCATCTCAATGTAAATGGATTTTAAAATTCAAATTGTTCTTGCTGGTTTTTTAAAAATGTTTTTATGATAAAGAACGATAGCATATTTTAAAAATATTGCATGAAATATATTATCAGAACAGCATGCATTCCATTATTTTACACATTAAAAAATTTTAAGGAGTTCTGATTATCGTCTTGATAGAAAACTCTATCTATAAACTTTGAGATCAAATAATCCTCTATTAACTTTCAGATCAAATAATAATCACCTATAAACTTCCAGATCAAATAATAATCATCTATAAACTTTCAGATCAAATAATAATCATCTGTAAACTCTATTTATAAACATTGAGATCAAATAATAATCATAAACTGCATCTATAAACTTGAGATCAAATAATAATCATCTATAAACTTTGAGATCAAATAATAATCATCTATAAACTTTGAGATCAAATAATAATCATCTATAAACTATGAGATCAAATAATAATCACCAGCAAATGCAATTTCAAAATAACTTTTATCTATGAAAATTCTTTTTGTAAAACAAAAATATAATTATTAACATTTTGGCTAGAAAAAGAAATAATTATTTAAAGCTATAAATATAAGCCATTCAATATGTTTAAAATAATTTTTGAAAACGCTTTGCACTGCATATAACATCAGAAAAAAAAAGATATTTGCTATCAGACTTTGCGGTTTGGGATTGGCTACTTCTCTTTCAAAATTTTCAATGCTTACTAAATATTTTAAATGTAGGGCTTCAATTTTTAATGCATTATTTAATGTATCGTTTTAATATTTTTGATTCAATATTTAAAATGTATTTGTTTCAATTTTATTTTTCTAAAAAGAGATTAATGTGGCATTAAATAATTCATGATTTTATTTTCAAATAATATAAGACGATAATATATGATAATGCGATTAATAATATATTTCAAATAATATAAATTATTTTAAATTAATAATTCATATTAAATAATAATATGTATTATAATAATTTATAAAATAGAATTTCAACTTACGGTCTGCTGGTAAAATCTGTCCCGAATATTCTAAATCCGGTTAAAAATAGCATATTGGACATATCTAGCATATGGTTTATTTTTTTGATGGGACGAAGTAATAAATCTTTTTATCTCCTTAGAAAAAATACAGTCATTTCCACATAGGTATATATAGAGATAAACCAGTATTTATAGAACAGATACAAATACAGACTGCTATAATGATAATAATAAAACAAAATGTGCGTAGTTATAATTATTTCTTCCTACATTATTGTACAGATGTGGGATGTATGTATGCTATTGCTGATTATTTATATCAGAAACAAAAATCTTATGAATTAACTTAGATCCTCAGATATCTTAATTTACTTCATTTAACTGTTTTTAGTCAAGCAAATTAATTCAAAAACAAAGATTCCGATGCACCAGTGTCAATTATTCAAAATAGATATAAGATCAAAAATAGATAAGAGAAATATTCAAAATAGATAAGAGAAATATAAAATTCTTATGAGTTAATTTCTATCTTTAGGTATCTTAGTCTAGAGCTCAGGTGCTCTATGCCACAGATTTCGGGTTCGAGTCCATGAAGGTGCCATGGATGTTTGTAGTGGCTCAGAATCCTGTTTAAACAGTAGAGCCCGATCTAATTAGAGTGTAGAGCATTGGGCGTAGGGCTGACAACCCTACTCGGTAAAAAAGAAAAACATCTCTTGTCTCAAAATCGGCCAGTTGACAGACGGTCTTGGTTCACCATGGGGCTGTTGCGCCAGTGAAGAAGATTTCTTAGTACATAATCCATTTAACTGTTTTTGACTAATTTTATTTAAATTTTTTTTACAAATCAGAGACTAATTATAAATAATTTTGATGTTCATAATAAGAGTTCACGCCCTTCCATATTATTTCTCGTTAACTTTTGATTTACTAAAATTAATTCGGATATACATTAAATTAATTTAATTTTTAATTCGGAAAAATATTTAATTTCTGATTAAATTTCAATTTGGAAAAAATATACTAACATTAGGTCCCTGTAGTTTGAAATTAATCGATCCATTGGTATTTAATTGACGCGAGTTTAATTTGTCGCTCTACGGTCAGATTGCGCACATGAGGGCTTAACAGACCGGGACCTACAGTTTAGGTATATTCCAAACCCCCAAAAAACATCCCTGCCACCGCCAGGATTCCAAACTGAAGCCTATAGTTCCAAAGGCCAGAGCTCTTGGCCACCAGGCCGCCTTAATCAGCTTTAATGGAACATAAATCCTATAATTAGATCTACATAGAATATAGATTTTAGTAGATAGAAATAGAAATATTAGAAAATAAATAATGGAAGTAAATTCTTTATCTTTTCCAGATTATTTTTATAATCAGAATATATTATTAAACTGATGACGATGCAGAAAAACTCCATCAATCAACCTTTGATTAATACTTATTAAACATTCGAATCCTCCTCAAGTTAACGAATGACGAACAGATATTCCAAACTACGAAGCGGAATGGGCATTTCCATCCCGTGGAATTTCCTTCCAGAAATAGAAAATCAATGCTAAGTAGGCCTGGAAACACGGCCTTTCCATCCCCCCTCCCTCCTTAAATTATTTTCTACTTTGTGAATGAAGCAGGCCCCTCGCAAGGAATACGCCAACATTGGCTTTAATCTTCCCCCGATAAATGTCAGAACTTTTCTCATAGCTCATTTTGTAGCCATTAGAGGATGAAAAAGCTCGTTAGGCCATGCAATGAACTGCTCTTATGTTTCTCAAATTTGTCGACGTGTAGGTATTCACGTCTACAGCGCTTTGATGTATCAGTGAGAGGGACTTTTAGTAGTGATTCATCTATAAGATGTACATCTAGAGCAGAAGTGGCCAACTCGCGGTCCGCCTTGAATATTTTTTTCGGCTCGGAGATTTATCACATTTTTCTAAAATATTTTTATTTTATAATGGCCAAAGTAGTGAAAAACAATGTATTAAAAAATACATTACGTGTGCAATCCATATATCCAAAATTAACTGTCGAAATGATGAGAAAAAATTAACATTGACTTTAAAATAATATTCTTGAGAATGTATGACACATATTGCCTGTTTAATTTATGTGTTTACAGTTATGAGTTCGCAGAATAATTAAATTATATTCTGCGAACTCATCTTAGAACATCCAATATAACAGGTTCTATGTTTCACTTTAAATGACCTAAGTGACCATCCCTAGTACGCACAACTGATTGTTGTTAGCAGAGAAAACCAACAAGTCTAATTGTCCAAGAATCTCTTATTTCAAGTTGTTAGAGCTTTTGGTTCAACTTAAAGCTGAATCTTTTTTTTCGAAAATGAAACTGACCCAACACAAAACATTAACAAACGGTCAAACATAACGGACGCAACACCCATTACGATGTGCAAATACTCAAATTGAGATCGATTTGCAAAGGCTAAATGAAAGAGTGGAGAAACAAATATCGCACTAGTAAAATAAATATTTTTTAACCATTTCATTTTTTATTTCGTTTATATTTATATAGTTTTTAAATTTCATTTTTAGTGTTATACATTTCTTTACAATGGGCATTTAGTAACATTATTATTATATTGTATATACTTGTATGTAAGAATAATAATAAGCACGATTATAATAACTCACTATGTTTCAATTTTTCACTCCAAAAAAATGTCTATAGTGAGTTTTAAATCTAATATGGGGATATATAATTTTATATGCCCACCCCTGATCTAGAGTGTGTGAAAACCCAGGTTCGGGCCCGTGTAAGGTGTCCATTTCAATTAATACTTTCATAAATGAGGGGACCTGATGACAATTGTGTGTTAAAAGTCTTGGATAGGGGAGCTATTTGGTGGGCGTTTTTCTTCCATACAATTCGCAACTTCAAAGTTGTTGCTTTCCAAAAAGGTTTTTGGTGTAAAGTTCTATCATCATAACCCATCGATTGACTGTACCTCCTTGATAGATAAAAAATGAAGCCTATCGATTTGAAAAGAAAATTGATCTATTTAGTCTTCTGATAAAATGGGGAGGACACAAGTTCGGGTCTGTTGATGGTGCCCTTTTCGATTAATACTTTCAAAAATGACGGGGACACGACAATTGTGTGTTAAAAGTCCTTTTTGGATAGGGAATCTATTTGTTGAGAATTTTTACTGTCTTTCTTCCTCACGATTGGCAAATGCAGGGGCGTTGCCCCAAACAGCCTTCTCGTAAAACAATGTCCCTTCTTCATCATCCATAGAGTACATGCATAGATAGAAAATGAAGACAATCGATTTGAAAAGAAAATCGATCTTGCTAGGCTTCTGGTAACCTGATAGAAAGAAGTGAAGAATTTCATGTCAAATCAGTAATGATTGTACAAGTTAATAAATATATTTATCTCGTATTTTTTAGAAATTTGTCTTGTGATGCACTAGTTGAATTACTGTTTTTGAATTTCCTGGAAGATTCAAGTCCTTTTCGTGTACAAACAAGGTAAATATTTTAAAGGCAAAAATTTAAAAAGCAAGAAGCATCATAATAAAAGTCTTTATGATCCAGACATGTTTTCTCTGTAGGCCAATTTACAGGAAGGACTGCGTTAAATATGTTTAATCTCAGTGTTATAACTTGTAAGTAACCTATTGTGTGTGGGCAGGGTATATTTCCTTTTTTTTTGGATGAATCCAGGAATGGTAGATGACGCCACCTCCAGTTCCCACGGTGAGGTCCGAAAGAAAACCGGTCACTTTGGTGGGGGTGATAGAAGCCCCCTTTGAGTTTTGCGAGAAGGAGAGATTGAGAAACTGTCTGGTACAGGACGTGGGCCTGGTTCACTATTTTTTTTTTTTTGCTGCGAGACAGACTACATGGATAATCTATATCCATCTGAGAATTTGCTGCGACCACGTTTTTGATATGTTTTAAATCAACTGTTAATTTGTCCTGCCTACACACAGATGGGAATATTTCGTTTGAGGTATGCGTAATATTATGATTATTTCTCTATAAACATTTTTTTATTAATTCTGTTTTAAGTGCCAATTTAAAATCCTGTAAAAATCATAAATTTAAGTGTAATTAGTATTCATTAAAAGTAAAAGTAAATTAGTTGTTTGTTTCAATATTAATTCTCGTATTTTTTAATTGTTTTTTATTAATGTTAAATTACTTGGCCGTCCAGCGAGTATACGCAGACTAACGGCATCATTTCTATGTCGGTTCTAACACTCAGGATGAGAAATTATAAACTAAATGTTTCTCAACAGAAGCGTGTGGTCTTCCTCTCAGGCGAGAGTCTCGAGTCCTACCAACCATTTCTCCTGAATGCCACAAGAGACGCTGTTGTAGTGTAACTCTTGTAGTGCGTAGGACGAAGCACTGTTACAAAAGTACATAAAAATTTAATTACAAGAATTAGAACATCTCACAAATAAAGACAGTCTAAAAAGTTAATGCTTCTTTTGATTTGTCAGTATCATAATTCCTTTAATAGCAACATTTTCCAATTAAATTTCTAGAATTTAATTCAAATTTCGAAATGCTGTTTATATTCTAATTCTATACCATAAGTCGTTTCATTTTAAAATTCATCCTAGACATTAAGTAAATTAACGAATCACACCTACGAGACTTGCCTGTACACTCACCATTTATAAATATTTAATGACTTATAAAGCATAATTAATTTCTAATAATCCCTTTCAGTTCCCTTTTCGTCACAATAACAACAAAAATAAAGTTCGAAATTTACTGTCTTTTCTCAAAGCAATAGCTCAAACTCTATTTAACTACATATATAAAATTACAAAGTATTTAAGCGAATTCAAACATGGCATTTTAGCATTTTATAATAACATCTGATCTGAGACAAGATACAATGAATTATAAATTACAATTGTCAAAACAGAAACATTCACTGACTATGAAAACAAATACTATTTTTTTTAAAATGTCTGAACATTTTATTTGAGACTTCAACGACTCTGTTGCATATATATAATGAAATCAATATTAAAGAATATATTTTACCATCTTCACATTTCATTATTTGCGTTATTTTTTTACTGAATAAATATATTACAGTGATATTGAAATGAATTTGTTTTTTAATCAGCTGATATAATTTAATATATCATAAGATAAACTTTGTAACAATGCAATAAATTAATCATTTATTTGACTACTACAATATTTTCAAAATATAAAATTCAATTATTTTGAACGTAAGTTTCATTGGATCTTTTAAATGAATAATATATTTCCAAAATTGAATTGAATTGAATTTATCAGGCTTTCTCCCATATCCATAAAAGACATCAATAATATATAATTTCCATTGCGTCTTTAAAATTATTTTTTTGGTTTGATGCTTGAAAATCTGTTTCGATCCTATACAGGTTTAAGCATATTTAATGAAATCTTATAGCGATAAAATGAATATTAAATTTCCAAAGCTGTATTAAGAAAAATATTTAGAATTGATTATAAAACCACACGAAGAGATGTGGTGGTGATTGTTACAATGCGTATAAGTATTTCACATCAATAATCTGGCTGAGTGCAGTAAGTTCTTTCCTCTAAACTGGACAATTGTAGGATTGCCCTTAAATGTTTTCTGGTTAGGTATTGATCTCGTCATACCATCGTTGGACTGCTCATGGCCTACATATGTGGAACATAAGACCCAATGATGTACTAAAAAAAATGACAACATGCGCAAGTTGTATGCAAAAAGGACCAAATTCGAATTTTCCATTGACATGCATTGCAGTCACTGCTTTTAGAAACAAAAATTAACGATGGCAGCTATGATAGCATGAGCAAGCGTGCCTCGCATTGATAATATCATATAACAAGCAAATATATGAACCTACCTTTTAAAAATTATGTTCTTCTTTCAATGCTTGTTAGAGGATAATCAGTTTGGATTGTCGCTCTACGGTTATTTTGTACACACGAGGACTAATTAGACCGATACTTACTGTTTAGTACAGTTTAAAGTGGATTCCGAACCACTCACAAATAACTATGCCATAGCCATGATTATATATATATATATATATAAGAAATCACTATTGAAGAGATATTTTACCGTCTTCTTATTTCATTATTTGTGTTATTTTTTTACTGAAGATATATATTACTGTGATATTGAAATGAATTTGTTTTTAATCAGTTGATATAATTTAACATATCATAATAAAAACTTATAACAATGCAATAAACTAATAATTTATTTGACTACTTCAGTGTTCTTAAAATATAAAATTCTATTACCATGAACATAAGTTTTATTGTTTTTTTTAAATAAATAATATATTTCCAAATATGAATTGAATTTTTCAGTTTTTTTCCTATATCCATAAAATCAAAAATATATAATTTCAACTGCGTCTTTGAAATTATTTGGTTTGGTTTGATGCTTGAAAATATATTTTTATTACATAAAATTTTAAGTATATTTAATTAAATCTTATAGCGATAAATTGAATAATAAATTTTCAAAAGAGTATTAAAACATAATTTAGATTTGATTATGAAACCACATACTCTTTGGATTCTTATTTATTATTTATCTGCCTAGTTATGATTTTCCAGGTTTCTTCATTTATATTGGCTAACTACCCATGAAACTCCTCTACATACAAATACCATTGATTTTGTTAAACAAAAATTATTTGGTTTGGTTTGATGCTTGAAAATCTGTGTTCACCCAGACAGTTATATCCTGTTATAAATCTAGAAAGAGCTAATGCATTTTGGCGAGGCTTGTCTAGTATTGTATCTAGCTCTGTCTGCCTCCAATTCTTACTCTTTATTTGATATAGTTTTACAGAATATTACGCCATTCCAGAACAATTTGGTTGAAACAATTTAGTGCTTTCGATCAAAGAAATCAGCCTGATCGTTACCTTAGATTACTGGCTACAGTGGCTAGGTGCCATGAAGTATAATCCATTCAGGATATTTAATTATAACAGAAATTAGAACTATTACACTGATTCAAATATGAAGCAGAATTCTTCAGGTTAACATCTTCCATTGCTATTAGTAAAAAAAAAACTCATTAATTTTCCACCAAAAAAATTACATTTCATTTAGGAAGATAACTATAAGTACATCCTGAGAGGTAGACAACATTTTTTCCAATAATTCTATGTATTCCGCCAATTTCCGAAGCCTATTTCATCATCATCCGAAAAGCAGCTTGGGGAATATTACACCACTCATCAAGCAATGCCCTCCGAAGTTCCGGTTGACAGGTGGGAGGGGATTGACGGGCTGCAATTCGTCGGCCAAGCATATCCCACACATGTTCTATTGGATTCAAGTCCGTTTAGTATGCTGGCCAATCCATACGGGTGATATCCTCCAATTGAAGGCATTCGTCTACAATGTTTGCACGGCGAGGACGGGCGTTGCCATCCATAAACAGAAATTCATCACCCATGGAGCCCCGAAACAAACGTACATGTTGTTCCAGAATGACATCCCGATAGATGTGGCCTGTCATCGTTACACTCTGAACATGCAGGTCAGTTCTGGAACCAAGAATAATTCCTCCCCACACGAGCCACCCTGCACCACCGTAACGGTGTCGTTCAATGGTGTTCTCTTGGTGGTAACGGGTACCTGGCGCTCCCCATATGAAGTCCGGCGAGAACCAGACTGCAAACTAAACCTGGACTCGTCGGAAAACATCACACGAGACCACTGTTGCGGTGTCCAAAATGCATGCTCTCTACTCCAGGTTAATCGCAGGCGACAGTGAGTTGCGATAAGTGGAACACATCTGACAGGCCTACGAGCATATAGACTAATGCTGTGCTCCGTCTGTTTCTTTTGGCAGTAACTGCTAAATACCGGTCCTCATTCGGCGTTGTAACTCGGGGGCGACCCGTGCTGTAACATCTACTCACATTACCATCATCTTGGAATCGTTGCCAAAGCCTGGAGATGACACTTTGGGCGATTCCAAGTTCCTCGGATACTTCCAGCTGGGTACGTCCACATTCCAGTCGGCCGATAATTCTACCACGTAAAAAATCATCCAAATGCTTCCTTTGTGCCATAACTATGCGGTATTGCACTGAAAGGCTTTTAAAGCGCTTGTGAACAATTTTACTTCTTTGCCACGATTCCTTATATACCTCTCTCTCACACTCTCGTCATTGTGACGTACTATCCGCGCCATCTGGTGGTTTCCTGTAATTTGCATATTCTTCTTCAAGATGTGTGTGATAATTCTACAGGTGAAATTTTTATTTTAGACTTCAATTTCTGTGTGATTCTGAATTATCCTTAATTTATGGACATGAGTGTAAATACGATATATAGTATTCACTCAGACAATCATGTCCTGTTATAAGTTTGAAAAGAGCTACTGCATTTTGGCGAGGCTTTTCTGGTATTGTATCTAGCTCTGTCTCCCTCCAATTCTTATTCCTTACTTTATATAGATTTACAGAATAGTAAAACATTCCAGAATAACTTGGTTGAAACAATTTAGTGCCCTTTCGAGCAAGGAAATCAGCCCAATATCTTGTAATCTCCGAGTCAGTTCCATAAAGTGTCTTGCAACATTGCAAACGTTATCTATTGATAGACTCTTTGCAGCCACAAAGACGACAGTAGGAATATCATAGGAATATCTTCAATTGTTACCATAGATACAATATAGTTTATGGCGCAGGATATTGAATTATAACAGTAATTAGAACTACCTCTCAGGATGACTATAAGTACATCCTGAGAGGTAGAAAAACCTTTTTTCCAATAATTCTACGTATTCTGCCAATTTCCGAAACCTATTTCATTATCATCCGAAACGCAGCTGATTTCCTGATGCTAACATGGTGCCATTGCAAGGAGTTTTAAAGTGAAAGGATATGATAAGATTACGATATATAGTATTCACTCAGACAATCATGTCCTGTTATAAGTTTGAAAAGCGTTTTTTTTTAATATTTAAATCCGCCCTACTGCGTTTCAGCGAGGCTTGTCTGGTATTGTATCTAGCTCTGTCTCACTCCAATTTTAACTCTTTATTTTATATAGTTTTACGGAATAGTACGACATTCTAGAATAATTTGGTTGAAACAATTTAGTGCCCTTTTCAGCAAGCCTGCTCGTTACTGCAGATACGGCAGTGGCCATTAGTTTTCCAACAAAAAAATTTCCTTTTATTTAGGAAGATGAATTGCCTGGAAAAACATCTACATTGCATTAAGATTTTCAACCAACCAAACTTTCCAATTTCCTTGCCATTGGAAATATAAAAAAAAAATGTCGCCATAAAGTAATCCACTGAGAATATTGAACTATAAGCAGAAATTACTACTATGTCGAAAAAGTAAGACCGATTTTCTATTTAAAATTTCTGGGGCTGAATTGAACTGAATAATTGAATTATAACAGAAATTAGAACTATTACATTGATTCAATATGATATTCATACACGTCATCAATATGATATTCATATTCACTTGAAGCAGAGTTCTTCAAGGTCAGCATTTTCCATTGCTATTCGTAAAAAAACCCACCTAAAATTAATTTAAGAAGATGACTATAAGTACATGCTGAGAGACAAAAAACCCTTTCTCCAATAATTCTACATATTCCGCCAATTTCCGAAACGTGTTTCATTATCATCCGAAATGCAGCTGATTTCCTGCTAACATGGTGTCATTTGCGAGGAGTATTATAGTGAAGGGATATGATAAGATTACGATATGTAGTGTTCACCCAGACAGTGATGTCCTGTTATACGTCTGCAAAGAGCTATTGCATTTCGGCGAGGCTTGTCTGGTATTGTATCTATCTATGTCTAACTTCAATTTTTACTTATTATTTTATATAATTTTACAGAATAGTACGACATTCCAGAACAATTTGATTGAAGGAATTTAGGGCCTTTCCGAGCAAAGAAATCAGCCTGCTCGTTACCGTCGATACCGCAGTGTTTAGGCGCCATAAAGTATAGTCAAATAAAGTACAGAAATTAGAACTGTTACACTGATTCAATATGAGGCAAAATTCTTCAGGTTAAGATTTTCCGTTGCTATTAGTAAAAAAAAACAACCATTAATTTTCCAACAAAATATTACATTTTATTTAGGAAGATGACTATAACGTGTAACTATTGCTCAGTTAAGCCTTTGAATAGGTTACGACTGTCTGGGTGAACATCTGCATCGCATTGGGAATTTCGAACATCCAAACTGCCCTCTTTGTGATTTGACAAAACTAATGAACTTAGCTCATCTCCATAATTATTTAGCACTTCATGGAGAATCGGAGACGACGAGAACCTGGCAAGCTGAAAACCTCTTAAGGCAATGATTTCGGTCCACTTTGTTGAACTCTCGCTGGATCACTGGACACGACTGCCTGGATGAACATCTACATCGCATTAGGTTTTTCGACCAACCAAGCCTTCCAATTGCATTGCCCTTATAAATAAATAAAAATTGTTACCATAAAGTATAATCCCTTCAGGATATTGGATTATAACAGAAACTAGAACTGTTACACTGATTCAATGTGAAGCAGGATTTTTCAGGTTAACATTTTCCATTGCTATTAATAAAAAAAAAGAAAAAACCTACCAATACTTTTCCCCCCCAAAAAAAGTTACATTTTATTTAGGAAGATGACTATAAGTACATCCTGAGAGGTGAAAAACCCTTTCTCCAATAATTCTACGTATTCCTCCAATTTCCGAAACCTATTTCATTATCATCCGAAACGCAGTTGATTTCCTGATGCTAACATGGTGCCATATGCGAGGAGTTTTAAAGAGAAGGGATATGATATACATACGATATATAGTGTTCACTCTGACAGTCATGCCCTGCTAGTTTGAAAAGAGCTATTGCATTTCGGCGAGGCTTGTGTGGTGTTGTATCTAGCTCTGTCTAACTCCAATTCTTACTACTCTTACTCTTTATTTTACATAGGTTTACAGAATAGTACGACATTCCAGAACAATTTGGTTGAAACACTTTAATGCCCTTTCTAGCAAGGAAATCAGCCTGCTCGTTACCGTAGATATTGCAGTGGCTAGATACCATAAAGTATAATCCATGAAGGATATTGAATTATAACAGAAATTAGAACTGTTACACTGATTCCATATGAATTAGAATTCTTCAGCTTCTTCTGCTAACATTTTCCGTTGCTATTAGTAAAAATAAATAAAGAAACCTACCCTTAATTTTCCTACAAAAAACTATATTTTATTTAGGAAGATGAACTGCCAACTAGCTCTAGCCAATTAGCTAGAACTATCTTTTTCAGACTTATAACAGGACATGACTGTCTGGGTGAACACTTATATCGAGACCATTCCTACTGTCGTCTTTGCGACTTGAAACGAATTGAATGAACATCTACATTGCATTAAGGTCTTAAACTAACCAAATTTTCCAATTGTCTTGCCATTGGAAATAAAAAAAAAAATGTTGCTATAAAGTATAATCCATTCAGGATATTGAATTATAACAGAAATTAGAACTAGTATATGAAGCAGAATTCTTCAGGTTAACGTTTTCCATTGCTATTAGTAAAATAAAAAAAATAAATAAAAAAAAAAAAAAAAAAAACCTGTCATTAATTTCTCAACAAAAATTGCATTTTATTTAGGAAGATGACTATAAGTACATATCCTTAGAGGCAGAAAACCTTTTTTCCAATAATTCCACATATTCCTCCAATTTCCGAAACCTATTTCATTATCATCCGAAAAGCAGCTGATTTCCTGCTGCTAACATGGGCCACATGCGAGGAGTTTTAAAGTGAAGGGATATGATAACATTACTCCACCGACTCTGGTAGAGAAATTACATTTCCTGGTTGTATTTATTACTTATTCGGCTATTAAAAGGAGGAAGAACGTTTTAGGGCGGTAGGGGCAGGGTTAACGAAATCTTCCCCCTACTTTTATTATGGGGGTTACAAACGAAGAGTCATAGGTACGGTGTGTCACGAGGGGAATTCCAATTTATTTAGATGATGCGATAAAGTTAATATTGTTAGGAAATTATCTCGGAAATATGTTTATAATTATTTCATTTTAATTAATGAAGAGATTTTACTGATGTTTACGACATAAATTGTATACTGCAATGAATTTGTCATGGAAAAAATTATTAAAATATGTTTTTTACTTTTCACATAATATGCTAATTTATATATAATATACACAATGGAAAAATAACGCTAATATTATATAATATCGCTAATTTATCATAGGAGAACGTTGTAAGTGTAGAAATCTCATAATAGGATTACATTTGTCATGGAAAAAGGATTAAATTTATATTTATTATATAATTAGCTAATTATTTAATATGCTAATTATTCATTGTATATAATATACATTATATATAATGTACATTACATTATATTCATTATATATAATGCATATAATATTATAATATGCTAATTACTATTATCACATTAATATAGCGCGACGCTAAAATACCGCTATATATGTAGTGTAATGTGTAATGTGCAAAACTTTATCATCAATAAATTAGTCATGGAATAAATAGATATTGTTATTGCATGGTACATAATATGCTAATTACATCTAATATAGCGCGATGCTAAAATATCGCTTATATGGTGGGAAAGGAGTAAGTGTAGAAGCTTTATCATAGGATTAGATTAGTCATGAAAAAAAATAAATATGTTTATTACATGGTAAATAAGATAATTACATATAGTAAAGCATGCTACTAAAATATCACCAATATGGCGAGAACGTGGTATGTGCAAAACTTTATCATAGGACTACATTAATCATGGAAAAAATAAATATTGTTTTTACATGGTACATAGTATGCTAACTACATATATATCGCGAGAATGCCGAGATCGGAGTTAAGTGTAGAAAATTTATCATAGGATCAAATTAGCCATGGAAAAAAAATATGTTTATTACATGGTATATAAGATAATTACATATAGTAAAGCATGGTACTAAAATATCACCAATATGGTGAGAATGCTATGTAAGAAACTAATAATTGAATATTGTTGGCAAGTTTGAAGGGAAAAATATTAATGCAGTTTGCCGATTTGGCGATAAAAAAACGATCGAGTTGGCAACTTTGGAGATATTGGTAATGATAGAGTTTATTATTTAAAAAAAAGAGAAATTTCGCTATTGATAAAAAGAACTACCAACATATAACAGAAAATATGTAGAGAAATATCTTTATTATACGAACAGCCGCGAAATAAGTTTATATTGCTTGAAAATTAGTAACATAGAATTACATTTTAATTCTATAGTTATAAAGGCAATAATTATACCATTGTAAAATGCTTACAATATCATATGTAATGTGATATTACATAGCGTGATGCTAAAATATCACTTGATAAGTGCACAGACTCTTTCATAGTTTGTTTTAAGGGTTAATGAACTATGAAGGATTATAGTTCACTAACCCTTAAAACAAATTGTGAAAAAGTCTGTGCAATAAATTATAAAAAGTCTGCAATAAATTATAATTTTATTTATTTATTTATTTATTTTTTTGCAAAATTATTCATAGATTTGTCATGCAAAATTATTCATAGACAAATGTTAAAAACAGGAAAAAGTAAATTATTGCACAAATTACTGTCCAATTAAGATTAACAAAATTCTTAATTTGAACAATATTTCTAATTAACATACATAAACTAAAAGAAAATGTATCAATTAATATATTTGCTTAATACATTAATACAGATCAAATACTAAATAGGATTCATTTTTTTTACTTGTATTGTCGCAATATTCATTTACAACTCTATATAAAATATTTAAATATTCAATGCATCTTTATATCTTCATACATTTCATTTTGATGTAAATACTATTGAAATATTCTATCATATTATATAACATAAAAATATTGTCTGACATTTTTCAAATGCAGATGCGATTTCGGTATGTTTAATATTTCTTGTTTAGTTAAAAACTTTAAAAATTTTCTTTAACTTAATTCTCTTGTCCCAAACTAAAACTGATAATATATTCATGAATTCGTAAATACCTTACTCATTTTTATATAAAGAAAAATGATTAATTTTTGGGTTTATGAAAACTACTGCGGTTTTCAAAAGGGCGGTTTCTATTACAATGTGTTTGCAATAAATATCAAAGCATGAATTTACATTAAATTTTATGCTTTATACTAAATAGATGGTGTATTTAAATGATTTTCTATGATTTTAGGATAAAATATTTTATTATCAATATATATTTTTACCAATTTTGGTTTCTCCGCTCATAAAAAGCAAAGTTAGTATCTGTAAACAGTTTGATATTCTTTTGCGATAGCAGTACAGAAAAACAGTTCCATTAATTTGGGTGGGGTTTATTCTAGATGTCTGTCTAGATTAATATGAAAAAGATCTACGAGGCGCTTTCAAGAAGATTGTTTAACATCAGACTGGGATATAATCATGTGATAGTGTTGAAATAATTATCTGCTCTCCATTTCCTACATACAAAATGCGATCCTAATAATACCATATACATTGATGCTTTTTGTATCATCTCTATAAATAAGATTGTAACTCTTAACAAAATATTTACAGAGAAGTTTTAACTTTAATAGATATTCTCGGAAATCAAAAAATAAAAAAATTAATATATATTTGCCATAATTTTCTCTCCTAAACAAAAATTCCATTGAGTTAGGTTTTACTTTTATAAACATGATTTTTTTAACTTATATAAGAACCCTGTGCACATTGAAGTTCAGGGATTTTCATAGAACCATAGATATGTATAAGAGTCAGCAGTCAGCGTTGCCAATGGTGTAACTTGATGATACGTACAACTTTACAATAAATACGTTGAGCCTGAGTTAATCAAATGGATGCCAAATAATCAAAGAAACCAAGATTCACAATGAAAATAAAAAGCAATATTTCCTCATCACAACTCATGGACCCATTTGAACTAAATCCATGGATACTACAAGGAATCTTAGATTTAGAGTGAAAATAAACAGATGATATTTTCTCATTCTAATACATGCACTCCCTGAATCGAATCCACGGACAACTAAAACATATGAGGATTCCTAGTTAAGTACCCTTGCTTTACAAACTAATCTACCACCAAAAAAACAAAAAAATTAGTCGCCACATAAAAGATATAAATCGCCAAATCTTATTACCTCATGAAATGAATAATGAACGAATACCTACCAAATGAATAAAAGATAATGATCTTTTCTGAAACTTGTGATTACCCAAAGAAATATAGATTAAGTGAAAATAAATAATGATATTTTTTCATCGAAATTCACGTATTGCTGAATCAAACCCACGGATATTCAATGAACCTAGATATACAGAGAAAATATAAGTAAAAATTTTCTCATCCAAATTCACTGATTCGTAATCACCCAAAAGACCCTATATTTAACAAAATAATTATATGATAATTTTACATCCCTTTTCACGGGCCCTTTTAACCAAAGACAAGGACACTCAAGAAGATATAGACTTAACTTGAAAATAATTATAACGATATTTACTCATCCATATTCACTGATTAGCTGAATCAAACTCAAATACACCCAAGAGGACCTATATTCAAAACAAAAATATATTTTCCTACAAATTCATGAACATTCAAGGAACCAAGATTCACAGTGAAGATTAAAACCAATATTTCATCATCCCAATTCATGGACCCATTTGAATTAAATCCATGGATCTTAGATTTAGAGTGAAAATAATAAAAACAGAAGATATTTTCTTATTCTGACACACGCACTCCCTGGATCAAATCCATGGACAACTAGGATATGTGGACCCCTAGCTTTGTACCCGTGCTTTACAAGAAAATCCACCATCAAAAAACAAAGAAAAAAATCGACACAAAAAGATATCCATCGCCAAACCTTACTACCTCCAACCCAGCATCCTTTCGGCAGAAGGAAATTTATATTACAATGAATGAAAGATAATGATAATTTCTGAAACTCGTGGATACCAAAAGAAACTTAGATTTAGTGAAAATGAATAATACTTTATCGTCCAAATTCCGTATTGATGAATCAAACCCATGGATATTCATGGAACCCAGATTTACAGAAAAAATATAGATAAATCTTTTTCATCGAAATTCATGTATTATTGAACTAAACCCCTTGATATTCAAGGAATTTAGATTTATAGAAAAAATATGGGTAAATTTTTTTTCATCCAAATTCACTTATTGTTGAACCAAACCCCGGATATTCAAAGAACCTACAATAATAAAAAAAAATATGGATAAAAAATGTTTCTAATTCAAATTCACTTATTGCCGAACCAAATCCACGAATATTCAAGGAACCTAGATTTACAGAAAAAATATGGATAATTATTTTTTCTAATCCACGTATCACTAAATGAAACCCACAGATATTCAAAGGAACCTAGATTTACAGAAAAAAAAAGATGAAAAACTTTTTCTCATTCTAATTCACCGACTCCTAAACCCCCAAAGGACCCTAGATTTAACTTAAAAATAATTATATGAAATTTTCACATCCCTATTCACGGGCCCTTGAACAAACACAAGGGCATTCAAGGAGACCTAGGATTGATATAATTAATGTTGAAAATAATAATAATTAGTATTATTATATTTTTGCATCCATATCCATTGGCCATCTCAATCAAACTCAAAGGCACCAAAGAAAACCCATATTTGAAGTGAAAAAAAAAATATTTTTCCTACAAAATCAAGTACCACCTGAACCAAACAAATGGATATTCAAGATACTCAATTTATACTCAAATGGATGGATACTCAATAATACCAAATAAATGAATACTCAATGGATACCAAGATTCACAGTGAAAATGAAAAGCAATATTTCCTCATCACAACTCACGCACACATTTTAACTAAATCCATGGTACTTTAATTCCATAGGTCTAAGGAATTTTAGATTTTTAGTGATATTTTTTCATTCTAGTGCATGCTCTCCGTGAATCAAATTCATGGACAAGTAAGACATATGTGGATCCCTAGCTGTATACCCGTGCTTTACAAACTAATCCATCGCCAAAAAAACAAACAAAATAATCGCCACCTAAAGATATCCATCGCCAAACCTTACACACCTTCCGCCGCCAACCCGCCCCACTTCCTTTCAGCAGAAGCGCAATTTCCGTTGTTGGCCCCTGATCATTCCGGACTCTAGAACCCTCTATCCGGTACAATATTTCGGGAGTGGGAGGTGTTCGTGCATGTTCCGATGTGTCACATGTCAAGCAGAGAGCATGGGAACACATGCTTAGGCAGGATTAGAAGCCACGCCGTCGCAATTAGCTTCTCTCCTGCAGTGACAGGGGAAGGGAGGGGAGGATTGCAGGTTTTAATTGACCCGCAGGCTCGCTCTTGTGTTTCTAACATTTATCAATTCATCGCAAAGGACATGGTCCCATTCACTGAGAGTTTCGCTGGAGCGTTTAGACTGACAATTGGCTTGGTCTCGATGGAACTAGTGGAAAACCAGAGTGGTTTGTGTTCGGAAATATGATTTTTCATAAAGGAGGTTTCGTCATTGTATTGTAGCTGGAAAAGCACATTTAATAATGCCGTAGATTTACTAGATTTATTTAAATACGGGATAATGATTATTATATTCATTAAGTTATTGGAGAAATGGAATGACTAATTAAAAATGTCCAATAGCAGAATCTTTCACTCATGGCACAGTCATAATCCTATCCTATTCATGTAAATATATGTACACATTTAAGAGCGATTAGGCTGCTTTTCCCGATCGTCAGAGTTTTACCTCCAAAAGCAAATCCAATTATATAAAGGTATTAGTAAGCAGGCACAATTATTATTAGTAAAGCGAAACTGCTTTGCAGTGGAATATAACACTGATTTTAGCAGGAATGACTTTTCGCTTGCCTCCGATTCCAGGCAGTGCAAGGGAACATGCATCTTAAGTTCCATCAAGATCCAAAGACCCTCTCGAGTCTGAATGTCGTCTCTCAAGTTACAGGACCAGGGATCTGTTCTTGGGGGCGGCATGAGTAAGGAACTTCTGTGCAGCATAACTTGAAAAATTCAACACGAACGATGCTTATTAGATGACTTATCTGTAACACACAGTACCATATTTACTCAATCGATAACAGCAATATTTTAACAATCAATAACAATTGACACAGTCAATAAAAATAAACAACATGACAACAATAATAAAATCCTCAATCAACAAAGAACATCATAGTAAATCATATTTTCAGCGGCATGCTATCGATATTCGTTTTGGTCGAAATTGAACCAGTTCGGGAATCAGTAGTGCGGCGACGCGTTTCATGCACAAAATATGTCATAGTATTACGTTCAGCTCTAGAGCTAAGTTTATAAGACTCGTATGACGATTTTTGATTAACAATTTCACGATTTTGTCGATGTTTTCATCAATCAGAGCAGTTAAAAGTCAACCAGAAATCAATTACGAGGCAAATCAACTACCGATTCTCGACCTCCTTTGAAGGCATTTTACCTTTAGTATTCTTGTGTTTTTCACATGCACGAATTAACGTAGATATTTAGCCATTCGGTTCATGAAATTTCATATGAAACACGAAATTTAAGCAAACTCTTTGTTATAATGCGGCCTGATGGCCAATTGGCTAGAGGTCTGATCATTGGTGTTTCAGGTGCGAATCTTGGCGGTGGCATGGATGTTTGATGGTTGTTCGGAATCCACGTTAAACTGTAGATCCCGATCTAATTAGCTAAAAGTATGCATATCAAAGGACTGTATAGCGGCAAACTAAACCTAAGCCTTTGTTATAACGTTTGCTAATTTTTCCATTGTAAAATTCGCAAACGTTTGATGACAAAACTCATTATAATTCTACCAACTTACAAACAAATGCAGCGATATCTTTTACATAGGTGTTTTAAATTATAAATTTCGGATACTGTTTATACAGAATTTACAGTAAATTTAGTAAAGAATTTGGCATAAATTTTACAGATTTTTCTAGAAGTTCTTATATAAAGCATAAATATTTTTCTGGAGATTGTTTAATTCTTAACGTTTTATCAACGTTAACGTTTTTTTTAAGTTTACATTAGAGAGTTTTTGCATACCGTACGTTAGTTACCGTAGGACGTCCGTTAGCTTTTTCTCCCTAGCGCGCATGCTCATAGGAAACTGAGCATGCGCGCTAGGGAGAAAAAGCTAACGGACGTCCTACGGTAACTAACGTACGGTATGCAAAAACTCTCTATTAACTAATTTTTATACCTAGCTAAAACACGTTATGAATTTGAATAAACATTTTAAGAATAATGACGTACGATATACAATAATAAAATATAAATTGTTCTTGAGATTATTTCACCCTTAAGGTAATGTAAGTTGATATCAATTAATTTTTATACGTAGTTAAAGTATTTCATGAATTTGAATAAATAATGATAAGAATAATGATATAGAATAATTTCTCAGAATAATAACGCAGGATTTTAATAATAAAATTATATCTAGATAATTATTATCTAGATATTTATTAGATTTTAAATTCCTTAAAATTTTCCTTCCAAATAATTCTTTAAACATTATTTTTCATCTTAAATTATATTTTTTGAATAAACACTGCACACGATTATGCAGTAACATCTTAAAAATAATACAAAATTACCTTCTAACTTTAAACAATATCTTATTTTTTATTTATTCTTTCTTTTGAATTAACATTAGAGAGTTTTTGCATACCGTACGTTAGTTACCGTAGGACGCCCGTTAGCTTTTTCTCCCTAGCTAACGGACCCTAGCTCTCCCTAGCTCTAAAGCTAACGGACGTCCTACGGTAACTAACGTACGGTATGCAAAAATTCTCTATTATCATATGAAGTACTACACAATGGACTGGACATATGAAGTACTACACAACAAATTGCCACTGATACAGATTTTCCAATCCAATATTTTAATATCGAAGTAATGTATACAGATTTTCCAATCCAATATTTTAAAATCGAAGTAAGGTATACAGAATTTTCTAATCCAATATTTTAAAATCGAAGTAATATATACAGATTTTCCAATCCAATATTTTAAAATTGAAGTACTGTATACAGATTTTCCAATCCAATATTACAACAAATAATTACAGATATTGATTTTACAGTTTAATACTTTAATAATGTATTGAATTAAGACCGAACAGATGCAGTATTAGACATCAATTCATAACAGTTACAGATTTTCCAATCCAAATATTTTAATATCGAAATAGTGTGTTTAATTAAGACTAAAAAGTGGAAGTATTACAGAACAAATCAGCAAAGAAACACATTTTCAATTAATTAAATATTTTAATTTCGAATTAATGTATTGATTTTTATGCTGAACACGAAAAGTACTACACAACAAATTATCACACCTACTGATTTTCTAATCGAAGTAATGCATTGAATTTAGACTGAATAGAAGAGGTACTCCACAACAAATAGCTCCATTTAAAATTTCCTTTCAACCTGGGAAATCAATCATATTTTGAAAGTAGAAAATTCCTGTCTATTGAAAATAGGCCGAGTTCTCCGCTTGGCACTCAGGAAGGGCTAGCTGTTGTAATTCGATTGAAAAGAGGGCTTTTAACCTGTCTAGATTAGTTTCGGGGGATTTGATTAGCAGAACGGAGCGGTGCTGACAGATGCTGGATTTTCATCTGGTCAATACCAAAAGAGCTGACAGTATCCTTTAATCTTTCCTAGAAATTAAAATCCATATTTCTTGAAGAAAAGATTTAAAAGTAACTTGAAGATTTCACTTTAGAAGCATTTTAAGGACAGTGACAATAAAATCTCCACTCGCAACTAAACATATAGGTGATATGATGTAATGATGATGTATGTGATGTAATGATGATCATATGATGATGTATATGATGTAATGATGATCATATGATGATGTATATGATGTAATGATGATCATATGATGATGTATATGATGTAATGATGATCATATGATGTAAAGATGATGATATGATGTAAAGATGATGATATGATGACGTATATGATGTAATGATGATCATATGATGCAAAGATGATGATATGATGACGTATATGACGTAATGAGGATTATATGATATGAAGATGTATATGATATAATGATGATGTACATGATGTAATGATGATGATCTGATGAGGATAGGATGTATAATGTATGATGCATTTGTATCATATATAAGGTGGACTTGTTATAACGTACGAAATTAATTTAATTCCTTGCCCAAAGTGGCAACGTGTGCAGATCTAATGCAGGTATCGTATAGTATCCGGTGGTAAAGTCCATTGAAGTCGCTGCTTTCAGAAACGAGGAAACTAGATATTGATTTAGGGGAGCCTTATGGCCGAGTGTTTAGTGCTCTGGCGCTCGGTACCACAGTTTTCGAGTTCGAATTCCAGAAGGGTCATGGATGTTTGTAGTGGCTCGGAATTCACTTTAAACCGTAGGTCCAGGTCTAATAGGATCGTAAAGCGTTCAGGGCGGGGAGGGGTAGTGTTATTCGCACCCATAGCATATCTTCAAGCTACACGTGCCCCCATGGATAGTTCTAAATGAGTAACAGCGGTGCAGCCCTTGCTTATGGCATAAAGATTAACTTCTGTATTGCCAGCTGCATTAGAACAACAACAGATATTGATTCTGACAACATACGCAAAGCATCATTTCGCACCAATAGTAAACCTGATGGGAGTTTTCTGAGTTTCTCTTAAACGATAAGCAAACACGGGGTAGTTACTCTTAATGCTTCCGAGAAGACAATTCCATCTCATCTTTCGTTGATGGGCTGTTCATGACGTGCAGAACATGGAGGCGCGGCCGTACCAATGTCTAATAGAACAACTATATATTAAAGGATGGCCGAGTGCCCTGGTGTTCGGTACCACAAGTTTCAAATCCAGGCGATGCGATGCATGTTTGTAGGGGTTCGGAATCCACTTTAAACCGTAGGATAGTAGAGCGTTGTGGGGGTAGTGTTACTCGCATCCCTAGCATATCTTCAGGTTACACGTGCCCCCGGATAGTACTAAATGAGTAACAGCGGAGCAGCCCTTGCTTATGGCATAAAGATCTCTGTATTGCCAGCTGCATTAGAACAGCAACAGATATTGATTTTGACAACATGCGTAAAGCAATATTTCGTACCAATAGTCAAGCTACCTGGTGAGAGTTTTCTAAGTTTCTCCCAAACGATAATAAAACACGGGATAGTTACTCTTAATATTTCCAAGAAGACAGATCTATCTTATCGCTCGTTGATGGGCTGTTCATGACATGCATAAGATGGAGGCCAGATCGAGCCAATGTCCAATAGAAAAACTATATATTAACGGATGACATAGTGCAGTGGCAATATAATATGCAGTTAGCGTGCAAGAGGACACGGTTCGAATCCGTTGATGGCGTCAGTTGCATTCACTGCTTTCAGAAACAAAGAGACTCGATGGAGATTATAAGATGTATAACTTTTCGCATAGACATAAAGATTACTTGGTGGGAATTCTCCGGAGTTTGCCCCATACGATAAAAAAGCCGTGGTAGTTATCCCTAATTCCTTCAGGAAGGCAAAATCCCCGTCCTTTATTACCTGTTGGTGGGCAATCAATGGGTCTCATGTTCTACTTTACTCTGCCAGCCTCTAACAAGAATTGAAGGAAGGACATTTTTAAAAGGTTGATTCATACATTTGGGGCCTGTTCGCCAAGGGACTAGAACTCTGGTGCCACAGGTTTAGGGTTCGAGTCCCGGTGTTGCCATGGACATTTATAGTGGTTCGGAATCCACTTTAAACAGTAAGTATCGGTCTAATATGGCCGCAGAGCGTTGGACGTAGAGTGCTGACAACCCTATCTCTTAAAAAGAAAACATCTCCTGTCTAGAAATCTACCTGCTAACAGACGACTTGGCCCACTATGGGACTTTTGCGCCACTGGTGATGATGATGATGAGATTCCTAAATTTGCTTACTGTATGACACTGTCAAAGCGAGGCACGCTTACCGATGCTATCATAACTGTCATCGTTTATTTTCGTTTCTAAAAGCAGCGACGGCAATGCATGTCAGTGGAAAATTCGAACCTGATCCTTCTTGCAAAGAAGTTCTGCATGCAGCCATTTTTTCTAGTACATCAGTGGGTCTTGTGTTTCACATATGTAGGCCACGAACAGTCTAACAACGGGTGACGAAGGGAGATTGCCTAACCAGAGGACATTTAGGGGTAATTCCATGTTTGTCCAGATTAGAGCAGAGAACAGAACCAGCAGTCAGCCAGATTGTTGATGTGAAATACTTGTAACCAATAACTAATCACCACCTCATGTGGTTTTATAATCAAATCTAAATATTTTTCACAATACAGTTTTGAAAATGTATGATTTTTATCGTTATAAGATTTCATTAAATATGCTTACAATTTTATAGATTCGAAATATAATTTCAAGCATCAAACCAAACCAATTAATTTTTGTTTAACAAAGTCAGTGGTACTTGTATATGGGATAAGTTTCATGAGTTTACGAGCAAAGAAATGGGAAGAAATCAAGAAAATCATAACTAGGTAGTTCAGCAATAGATAAAAAAGCTAAGCATATGTGGTTTTATAATCCAATCTAAAATTTTTTTTCTCAATACAGTTTTCAAAATTTATTATTCATTTTATCTCTATAAGATTTGATTAAATACGCTTAAAACTTTATAGAATCGAAACAGATTTTCAAGCATCAAACCGAACCAAATAGTTTTAAAGACGCAATGGAAATTATATATTTTTGATGACTTTTATGGATATGGGAGAAAGCCTGATAAATTCAATTCAATTTTGGAAATATATTATTCATTTAAAAGAACCAATACAACTTACATTCAAAATAATTGAATTTTATATTTTGAGAAGATTATAGTAGTCAAATAAATGATTAATTTATTGCATTGTTATAAAGTTTTTATTATGATATATTAAATTATATCAGCTGATTAAAAAACATTCATGTTAATATCACTGTAATATATTTCTTCAGTAAAAAAAAATGACACAAATAATGAAATGAGAAGACGATAAAATATCTCTTCTCTATTGATTTCATTATATATATTCAATTGAGTCGTCTATATCTCAAATAAATTATTCATACATTTAAAAAAATTAATATTTGTTTTCATAGTCAGTGAACGTTTCGCTTTTGACAATTGTAATTCATAATTCATTATATCTTGTCTCAGATCAATTGTTATAAAATGCTAAAAAAAAATCAGGTCTGAATTCGCTTAATTATTTTTTAATTTTATGCGTGTATTAAATAAAGTTTGAGTTATTGCTTTCAGAAAAGACAGTACATTTCGAACTTAATTTTTTTACAAAAAGGGAACTGAAAGGGATTATTAGAACATAATTATGCTTTACAAAACATTAAATATTTATAAAGCATGTCAAATGACCAGTCTCGTGGGTGTGATTCGTTAATTTATTTAATATCTGGGATGAATTTTAAAATGAAACAGGTTATGGTTTGATGAATTAGAAGAACACCAGGAATTCGAAATTTTAATTAAATTCTAAAAATTTAATTGGGAAATGGTGCTATTAAATGAATTATGAAACTGACAAATAAAAAGAAGCATTAACTGTTTAGACTGTTTTCAATTAATTTTCAGTAATTTGTGAGGCTTATTTGTAATTAAATGTTTATGTATTTTTGTAACTGTGCTTCGTCATCTGCAGTGCAATAGGGCCAGGAGAAATGGTTAGGAGGCCTTGAGACTCTCTCCCGAGAGGAAGTACAAGCTCTTCTGTTGAGAAACGTTTAGTTTATAGTCTCTCATCCCGAGATTAAATATATTTAAAGTTTGCCTATAGATAGATAGATCCCGAAGTAAAATTATCTTTCACGAACCCTGCGCGTACCGGTGTATCATGATTTCGGCTTAGAAGGGGAATAATTCCCCTAATCTATAATTATATGTCTTCAAATGTGTTACATATTCTACGTGTTTAACTGTGAGTGGTATTTGTGCGTGTGTCAATAACACGTCATACACAATATGTCATTAGATTTCCAATTGGTTTCCACAATATGTCATTGAACACAAGGATTTCGATCGTCGTATAAATCTAAGATTTTAATTCTAGAGCATCCATCGTCATCGATCTCAATCGTTATATACATTCTAACATATCAGTCATAGCTCACGTATAGGATAACATTATTCTTTGCTTAGAAAAACAGATCCATTTCTGAAAGTATGGTAAGTCTCTAATATAAGTAATAAATTTATTAAATAAGCAGGATTAAGAAACAAACAGACTGGAAATGCACTGAATCGGAAAGTCACAGAAAGCTATTTCGCAGAATAAAGCCAAAGAACTTCCCTTTCATAAATTGACGAAGATTTATGAAGAAAACTGTCACAAATAGCAAAATGTGCACTACTTAAAGAGGGTTAGCACTATTCAAAAGGATTTCCGTGTTATCCTGATGATGGATTGTTTATTAATAACGCCATATGTCCGACAAACGAATATGAATAATGATCTTATTTCGAAATTAAGGGAAAGCAAGCTAGGAAGCATGAAAAATTATGTATTTATGAAATAGAAAGATTTCGTAAAATTACGGAATTATTTAAGCAGCAACTCACAAACATTTAAAAATACATTTGTTTCTAAAATACAAAAATTTATTATATAAATATTAATTTTCCCATTTTGAGGATATTGCAAACCCAGATACAAAAATATTTATTACATTTCTGTATTTAATAATAAATTAATTTATTAGATTTTTTTAATTTCTATTTTTCAGCATTGATTATTTTTTTTATTTCATATAAGTTGCAGTTCTTTATTACCGATTAAATTAGTCGATTATTTTTATGAAAGTTATTTTTTAACTTTCATAAAAGCTTCTAGCTTGAAGGTATGCTACAAGTGCCTCTGAGTAACACTACCTCCCCAACTCTCTACGATCCTATTAGACCGGGACCTACAGTTTAAAGTGGATTCCGAACCACTACAAACATCCATGGCACCGACGGGATTTTAACCCTGTGGTACCAAATGCTAGAACGCTAGGCACCAAATCACGAAAAGGTGGATTTTATATTGTTAGAACACGAGATCCAGTGTATATTAAAATCATCAAAGGCTGAATTATGCATTACTAGAATAGGAGATCCAACAATATACCAATATCATCAAAAGGTGGTTTATGCGTTAACGGAACGCGAGATCTAACAATGTACCAGATTACTAAAAGGTATCCTATTCATTGCTGGAACATGAGATCCAACAATATATCAATATCACCTACAGGTGGCCTATGAATTACTGGTACACGAGATTCAACAAATACCAAAATCACCAAAAGATGAACTATGCATTACTAGAACACGAGATCTATTTATTTACAAAAATCGCCAGAAGATTACCTATTCATAATAAATGTCACTTTAACATGCTAATTCACTTATGTTACTGAGTTACGCATTACTAGAACACGAGATTCAGCAATATACCAATATCATTAAAGTTGAACTATGCATTAACGGAACACGAAATCAAACAATGAACCAACATCACCAAAAGGTTGTCTATGCATTAATGGAACACGGGATTAAACCATATAACAATAACATCCAAAAGATGGCATATGAATTATTGGTACATAAGATTCAACAAATACCAAAATCACCAAAAGTTTGATTTTATGTTACTAGAACACGAAATCTAACAATATAGCTACATCATCAAAAGGTGGACTTTGCATTTAATTAAGACAAGATCCAACAATGTGCATATGCATTAATAACACCAGATCCAACAATGTATCACTATCATTAAAAGGTAGACTATGAATTACTGGTACACGAGATTCAACAAATAGTAAAATCACCAAAAGTGAACTGTACGATAGTGGAACACGAGATCTATTTATTTACAAATATTGCCAGAGGATTACACATTCATAACAAATGTCTCATTAACATGCTAATCCACTTGTATACTAAAATTGCCAGATTATAGACCATGAGGGGAATATATTAGAAATCCACCTATATAAAAAAAACTTTATGTGAGGCCTGATGGCCGAGTGGATAGCGCTTTGACGCTCGATACCACAGGTTTCGGATTCTAGTCCCGTTATAATATTGTAGAGAGTTGTGGGGGTAGTGTTACTCGCGTCCGTCGCATATCTTCAAGCTAATCGTGCCCCCTAGGTAGGGCTAAATGAGTAACAGCGGTGTAGTCCTTGTTTATGACATAAAGATAACTATCTAAGTATTTGTCAACAGTATTAGAACAATAACAACAACAAAATTCTTTGTATTTACTATGTACTTATCAAATAGTTCACTGCAATGCAAAGTCAATTTTTGTAGTAAAATTGTTTGATTATGGATTACCAGATTCATAGGATACAATTTTGGAACATAAAACCCACCATTGTGTAAAAGTTTGAAATCCTGAAATTGAAATCGATGAAATGTTTCTCTCGCTGTATGATATTATCATATTTAATCACCATCAATTTTAAAAGGTATTTCCCCACTTTGATGCAAATTGGGGTGGAATCTTAAACTTTCACTCAACAGAATCCTCTCGAAAACTTTCCACATTCATTACCGATTCAGGCTTCAAAGACTTTCCCGATTGTTTTATCATAATCCTGATAACTTTCCACTTGAAAGCGGCCTTCTAAGCAAAGCAGCAGTTAATCCAGTGTTTTCGTGTTAAATTTTCTCAAGATCCAAAACAGCAATTGCAGTTGGGCTCTTTAAAAATGGCAATTAAAATGGAGAGAGAGGAATACAACTTCATTAGCATTTTGAATTCTATATCTTGAATGACTTTTCCACAGCGTGCGACCGATGACTCATAGAGAACTTCTGGTTTTGATAAGGGTGACTGATAGCTCGCGATAAATTCCTTATCTGGATTTAGAACAGTTCTGCATCCAACGTAGAATCGCGAATGAGAACAATGCATTCATTTTTACTCTTTGTTTGTAAAGTAATTATGCGATAAGTTGATAATTAAGTAATGAATTAACTAAAGAAACTAAGTCGAACTTTTATTGTGGACCGATGGTTTAAACTCTAGAATATTCATTTCATTTCTGATAGTGTGTATTAGTTTAACTTACGCTATTTAATTTCGACAGTGTTTAAATCTGTATAGAATTCATTTGTACTCTTATTTTATTTCAGTAATTCACAGCATAATTTTGTCTGTCTGTGGCCTTTTTATCCCAAACTGTGCATTTTAAATTCATTACTTTAATAATTTGATGATATTGTTGCATTGTTGGATCTCGTATTCCGTTAATGCTTAGTCCAGCTTTTGATGATATTGGTATATTGTTTGATCTCGTGATCTAGTAATGCATAACTCAGCGTTTGGTAATTTTAGTATATTATTGGATCTCGTGTTCCAATAATATAAAATTCACCTTTTGGGCATTTTGGTATATTGCCGAAACGCATGCTCCAGTAAGTTATAGTACACCTTTTGGTGATTCTGGTTTATTGTTGGATCTTGTGTTCCAATAATATTTTGTGACGAATTATCCAACATCAAGTAAAGATAGAGAAATCCTTTACCTCCGGAATGAATTTTGGACTAACTGCCCGACATTTACATATCATGTAGAAGACAATCCAAAAACTCAATATTGGAACATAATGAATCAAAATTGGAACATAAAATCCACCATTGCATAAAAGTGATGTACATTAAAATGTTTCCTTCGCTTTATAACATTATCATATTTAATCACCATCAATTTTAAAAGGTATTTCCCCACTTTGATGCAAATCGGGGTGGAATCTTATACTTTCACTCAACAGAATCCTGTCGAAAACTTTCCACATTCATTACCGATTCAGTCTTCAAAGAATTTCCCAATTGTTTTATCATAATCCTGATAACTTTCCACTTGAAAGCGGCCTTCTAAGCAAAGCAGCAGTTAATCCAGTGTTTTCGTGTTAAATTTTCTCAAGATCCAAAACAGCAGTTGCCGTTGGGTTCTTTAAAAATGGCAATTAAAATGGAGAGAGTGGAATACGACTTCATTAGCATTTTGAATTCATTATCTTTAATGACTTTTCCACAGCGTGCGACCGATCACTTATAAAGAACTTCTGGTTTTGATAAGGGTGACTGATAGCTCTCGATAAATTCCTTATCTGGACTTATAACAGTTTTGCATCCAACGTAGAATCGCGCATGAGAACAATGCATTCATTTTGTTCTTTGTTTGCAAAGTAATTATGCGATAAGTTGGTAATTAAGTAATAAATTAACTAAACAAACTAAGTCGAACTTTTAATGTGGACTGATTGTTTAAACTCTAGAATATTCATTTCATCTCTGATAGTGTGTATTAGTTTAACTTACGCTATTTAAGTTCGACAGTGTTTAAATCTGTATAGAATTCATTTATACTCTTATGTTACAGTAATTCACAGCATAAGTTTGTCTTTCAGTCGTTTTTTTATCCCAAATTGTGCATTTTAAATTCATTTGTTTAATCACTTTGTTGCGGCTTTGTTTTAATCACTTTGATGGCCAATTGGCTAGAACTCTGATCTTTGGTACCCCAGGCTTCAGATTCGAATCCTGGCAAAGGCATGGATGTTTATAAGTGGTTAGAAATCCACGTTAAACTATAGTTCCTTTTCTAACTAGCCTAAAGTGTGCACAAAATGACCGTGGAGTAACAAATCAAACCAACTAATCACTTTGTTGCAAAACCGTTCCTTTATTGCTCTTCAAGCAATAAAAATATAATCTTTCTATTTTTCTAATGGCTTTAAATACAAAGTCATTTAAAAATTAGAATACAATGCATTATAAAGATTATATAGATAATCGTTTTGTTGTTTGTAGAGAACGAACAACAGTGGTTTGGTTTGTCGCTCTACGGTCATTTTCTGCTCATTTTGGGCTAATTAGACCGGGAAGTACAGTTTAACGTGGATTCCGAACCACAAGCAAACATCCATCTACAGTCAGGATTCGAACCTGAAGCCTGAAAGACAGAGCGTTAGCCAATTGGGTATCAACAACGGTGGCAGACAAATAATGTATAAGAATATAAGAGTGGTTTGGCTTGTTTTGTCGCTCTACGGTCATTTTATGCACACATTAAGCTAATTACACCGGAACCTACAGTTTAACGTTGATTCTGTACTACTACTACTACACCACACCACACCACATCACTGTGCCTAGAACTGAGTTACCTTATACAGTTTGGAAATGATGTGGGTGAAAAGTCTGATTGGTCTAAGTGACGCTTTTAATCGATCTACGGCTTAAAGTGGATTCCGAACCACTACAAACATCCATGATACCGTCCGGATTTGATACCCGAAAACTCTAGTTCCGAACGCTCGAGTGCTAACCACTCGGCCATCGAGCCCCGATTCCGAACCACTAACAAACATCCATGCTATCGAAACTGAAGCCTGTGTACCAAAGGCCAGAACGCTAGCCAATTAGTCACTAGGCCGCCCAGAATATAAGAAGTGCACAAGAACAATGAAATAGATCTTCAGGTCGAAGAATAATTGTATTCTATTGGACTTTAAAACTTCTATAGGAATAAATGCCCATTGCTAAATTATGAGGTAACACTATGTTTTTGCATAGAGGGGAAACGGTTTAAGCTATTTTATTCTATTATTATTATTATTTGCTTCCTGTTCTATTTTGCAAATTTAATTCATTCCGAATTGTAAAAGGATGTCTTTCTTCATACATCACCTCGAATTAGGTTCCGATTTGTTCCTTTTCTTCCTTTCAATAAAACGACGTTAAATTCATTGCTCATTTAATTGAGAAAATTGTTTAAATCTAATTAACTTTTTTCACATTGCAAAATAATTAAAATCGATTGTCAATAGGAATTTAAAAGGAAACATATTGGACTTTTCTTTTATTCCAGTTTTGCTCAAAAGCACTCGCAAGCATTCAGAGCTTATCGAGTATAATGGTGGGAGGGGAAGGACTCACAAGTGAAAAAAAAATATGGCTGTGCTTTGTAATAAAAAAAACCTTTACTAATGAATTTACTTATTCCAGTAATGATTATTCATTCTAAAGAATTTACTGAATTTCGAACACGGATTGGTAAGTTTAAGAGTCGGCAGGATGTGTTCGAGCTGCTACGCAGAAAGATATAATGAGATGTATTTCTATCTATATAACCCTAGCCTATGATTTGTGACTAGTTGAATGGGGTGGAATCTATGAATAAAATTTTAATCATAAAGGGTGCACATGAGGGTAAATATTATAGTTATACATAATGAACATAAATGATGGGCATAACGGTAAACATAAAGGTAGACATAATGGTAAAAATTGTTAGACATCATGAGAAACATAATTTGTGAAACTAAATGATGGCCATAATGGTAAACATAAAGGTAGACATGATGGTAAACATAATTGGTAGACTAAATGATGGGGCATAACAGTAAACATAAAGGTAGACATAATGGTAAAAACTGGTAGATATAAATGATGGTCATAATAGTAAACATAATTGGAAGTCATATTGGTGAGCATAATTGGCAAAATGGTAAACATAATTTGTAAGATGGCAATTGCTAGACATAACAGTAAATATAATTGCTAGGCATAAATGGTGATATAAAAGTAAACACAATTAGAAGACATATTGGTGGGCATATTTGCAAATTGGTACACATAATTGGCAAAATGGTAAACATTATTTGTAAGATTGCAATTGCTAGACATAACAGTAAATATAATTGGTAGGCATAAATGGTTGGTCTTAGCAGTAAACATTGGAAGATATATTGGTGAGGATAAATAGCAAAATGGTAAACATAATTGGTAGACATAAATGATGGTCATTAAGCACAATTGGAAGGCATATTGGTGAGCATAACTGGCAAAATGGCAAACGTAATTTGCAAGTGGGTAATTGATAGACATAACTGTAAATATAATTGGAGGACAAAAATGGTGGTCATAACAGTAAACGCAATTGGAAGACAAATTGGTAAACATAATTGACAAGATGGTAAACATAATAGGTAGACATAACTAACAAACATCCACGTCACCCCCAGGATTCGAACCTGAAGCCCAGACAACTAGCCAATTGGTTATCAACAACAGTGGCGCTCGGTACCACAGGTTTCGGGTTCGAGTCACGGCGGTGCCATGGATGTTTGTCGTGGTTCGGAATCCACTTTAAACGGTAGGTCCCGGTCTAAAATGATCATAGAGCGTTGCGGGGGCATTGTTATTCCGCGTCCGTGGCTTATCTTCAAGTGACACGCGCCCCCTGGGTAGTGCAAAGTGAGTAACGTCTGTGCAGCGCTTGCCTTAAGGCATCCCAGACCAAGCTGTCTAAGTGTTTGCCAGCTGCATTAGAAAGAAAAAAAAAGTTAAGAGGTAACACTATATTTTTGCATGGAGGGACGGCAGTATACATATTGGTAAACAAGTGGCTGTCAAAATCGTCTTATATTAGAAACCCAACAGTAATTAATATTCCAAACATATAACAACTATTGGGTGTATTATATTTAGATCTATCAATTTAAGATCTTGTTCAACAAAATCAGTCTACCATTTACAATTCTTCGATTTAAGATTAAATCAGTGTACGGTAATATCTATAAATTTTAAGACATTGTTTAATTAAATCAATTTGAGATTTTCGATTAAATCAGTTTACGATTACGTGTAGTGATTTTAAGCTATTGTTAAATTAAGTCAGTCTACCATTTACAATTAAATCAATCTACAATTGCATGTATCGATTTTAAGATATTGTTAAATTAAACCAATCTACGATTTACGGTTAAATAAATCTATGATTATGTCTAGTGATATTAAGATATAATTAAATCAGTCTACTATTGAATCCATCGATTTTAAGATACTATTGAGTTTAATAAGTCTACCACTGCGTCTAGCGATTTTTAGATATAATTAAATTAAATCAATTAAATTTACAATTAATATCAATTAACTATTTAATTTAAATGATATTAATTATTTACAACTAATATCAATTAGTTAATTTAAATGATATTAGATATTTGCAATTAATATCAATTAAATTTACAATTTAATCAGTCTAAGATTACGTCTAGAGATTTTAAGACATTATCAAATTAAATAAATCTGCTACTTACGTTTAAATTAACTTACGATTTCGTCCAGCGATTTTTAGACACTGCTAAATTAAATCCTACGATTTACGATTAAATGAGTCTACTATTATGTATAGCAATTTTAGATATTGTTAAATTAAATCAGTTTACGAACACATTTAGCGATTTTAAGACATGGTTAAATTACTAGCACTCAAAATATTTAATTCACTTGCATAAAAGTAAACAAAATTAGTGCAAAATTATTTAATTTGTTCAATTTCTGAAAATTTATCTTAATAAATAAAAGTATCTCAATATCATTAACAAAAAGTAGTTTCATCTAAACATTATAGTGTTTTAAATTTGTTTCTGTTTGAACGAATTGTTAACTCTATAAAATAAACTAAATAACTTAACTTGCGTAAATAAAATTTAACATGTTTGAAGCTGCTGCCAATGCAGTCACTGCTGTAAAAAACGAACAGACTTCATAATAATTTAGATAACATGTTGAATCATTGATAGTAACATCGATCGACACATAACATCACAAAAATCGATCACACATAACATCAACACAAATATCGATCAACACATAACATCAAACATCGGTCGACACAAAATATCAACATAAACATCACAAACATCAATCGACATGTAACATCAACACAAACATCGATCGTCACATAACATCAACACAAACATAACAAACATTGATTGACATCTATATGATACAAACAGTCAAACTGCCCAGTGGGATGTTCCGAGTTTTCTGCCATACGACACGAAAAGGTGACGAAGCTTCCACTCAAATATACTCCCAACAGTATTTCCAAATTTATAAATAAAAATAGCATGTTTTCATTTTTTGAAAATCCTACCCTTTGAAGGAGTTTACTTACGAAAAGTAATATTGCTTCAGTTAAAAATTAAACAGGAAAATATTTATGTAGCATATTTAACAATTAATATTCATATATTTTTATAGTAATAATTAAATTTTATGAATCTAAATGAAACATAAATATTTATTAAATTAGAAATAAATTTTGTATTAGAAATAATAATGTTTCAATTCAAAAAATTGAATAGGAAAATATTTATGTTGTACATTTCATAAATATTAATATATTTTTTTTAGTAATAATTAAATTTTATGAATCTAAATGAAACATAAATATTTATTAAATTAGAATAATTTTTTTTTAAATTTGTGAAAATAATATTGTTTCAATTCAAAAAATTTAATAGGAAAATATTAATGAAGTATATTTAATAATTAATATTCATATATTTTTTGTAGTAATAATTAAATTTTATGAATTTGATTGAAACATAAATATATATTAAATTAAAATAAATTTTGTATTAGCAATTTTTTTTTTAATTTGCAGAAATATTATTGCTTCAATTAAAAAATTTAATAGGATAATATTTATGTACTATATTTAATAATTAATATTCATATATTTTTGTAGTTATAATAAAATTTTATGAATCTAAATAAAAAAAAGTATTTATTAAATTAGAATAAATTTTGTATTAGCAATTTTTTTTTAAATTTGCGAAATAATTTTGCTTCAAATAAAAAACGTAATATGATAATATTTATGTGGTATATTTAATAATTAATATTCATATATTTTTATAACAATAATTAAATTTTATGAATTTTAATAAAACATAAATATTTATTCAAAGAGAATGCATTTTGTATTAGCAAATTTGTTTTCTATTTTATAAATATAATACTGCTTCAATTCAAAATATTTAATAGGAAAATATGTTGCAAATTTAATAATTAATATTCATATATTTTTGTAGCAATAATTAAATGTTATAAATCTGACTAAAACATGAATAATTATTAAATTAGAATAAATTTTGTATTAGAAACAATAAGGCTTCAATTCAAAAAAATTAATAGGAAAATATTTATATAGTATATTTAATAATTAATAGACATAGTTTGTAGTTATAAATAAGCTTTATTAATGTGGATGAAATATAAATATTTATTAAACTAGAATAAATTTTTCATTAGCAATTTTTTTTAAAAAATATGCGAAACTGTTATTGTGGAATTTATTAAAATTAAATTTAGCAACAATTATGCTCCAAATAACATTAAATGTGTCCTAAAAGAAACAAAGGCCGCTTGTTAACACATTTTCCTATTCAACAAGTAGAAATTATTTAATGTTTTCAACAGAGCCAGCTTTGACTTCGCTGTTGTCAAAATATTTTCAGAATAGAAAACAGAAATTGATTCTTTGAGCACAAAAATCCAATATTTCTTCCTTCTTTCAATGGAAACAGCTCACTAATACATAAAAGAATTCGGAATGAGATAGAAAACGAGAAAGATAAAAAAAAAAAAAAAAAAAAAAAAAAAAAAAAAAAAAGAATTGTATTAGAAATAATAATGTTTCAATTCAAAAAATTTAATAGGAAAATATTTATGTAGTATATGAATTTATGAATATACTATAGAAATATTATTAATATATGATTTATATATTATATGAATATATGAAATTTAATAATTAAAATTCATACATTTTTTGTAGTAATAATTAAATTCTATGAATTAAAATAAAACATAAAGCTTATCGAATTAAAATAAATTTTGTATTAGCAATTTTTTTTTAATTTACGAAAATATTATTGTAGGATTTATTAAATTGAAGTTTTGAAACAATTATTCTCTAAATAACATTAAATGTGTCCTGAAAGAAACAAATCCCGCATTTTACCACATTTTCATGTTCAACAAGTCTGAAATTATTTAACGTTTTCAAAGACGCATTTCTGACTTCACTGTCAGCATATTTTCAGAGAAAAACAGAAATTGATTCTTTGAGCACAAAAATCCAATATTTCTTCCTTCTTTCAATGGAAACAGCTCACTAATACATAAAAGAATTTAGAATTAGATAGAAAACGAGAAAGATACAAAAACAACAACAACAAAAAAAGAGAGTCGCTACCTTTCCTGAAAATTGAAGAATTGTTTTCAATTTTCAGGAAAGGTAGCGCATAAGAAAGGCAAACGTATGACAGCATAAAATGCGAACAAAAACAATTAAGTTCCGTGCTTTGTATTCTAAAACAGAAAACCTTCCCGCCACGTCACGCGATTTACCACTTATCACATCGACCAAACGAATTTTGGCACTGATGCCAGATCCCAACATAGTGCGGCATTATAAATGGATATGTGGTACCAGTGTTCTGACACGTAATTTCTTTCATAAACATACAACATGAAAGTCAAATGGAACCAAAATTGACTAGTCATGCCATTTGCTTGCGATGTGCTTTGGACTTTCACCAAGAATAATTTAGCGGAAGTGTTGGAAATTTTTCAGAACCTTGGTTAGTTACTTTGTTTTTTCAAATTCGTGAGCCATCACTTATTCATTTTAATTTGATGTCTGCAATATTTAACTTTTTCCCTAACCAGATCTAATTTCCATTTGACGATGTATAAAAATTGTTTTAAGGTAGGTTTGCAGAGTAAAATTCAACTCAATTACAGAAGTGAAGCATAAACTATAGCTCTCGAGTAGTTCATAAATAACCATGTTTTCTTTTGGCACTTCGCTTCAATTTTACTAAAGAAGTTATATTATTCTAATTATATGAAATTATGTATTATTTTTACAATACTATAGAAAAAGTTATAGGTTCTTGTATGAAATATATTAATTATTGTATGAAAATATGTATTATGCTTATAATATTATAAAAATGTTATATGATTCTAATTATATGAAATTATCATAAGGCAGTAGTGCAGAGCAAACTGAGTGTATAGTTCCTTTATATAATGTTAGTCAGTGAGACTTTTTAGTTTCAAGAAAAAAATTGTTAATGGTTATGGATTTGATTTGATTGATATTTGATTGATATGAATTTGACAGAGTGATCAAAAAGGCCAATTGTATTTGGCCGTGACCATAGACAAACGGTGTATTAAGTTGACGTTTTTAAGAAGTCTGTTAAATATGTCTACAAACAATGGTGTAGCAAAATCAAAATGCCGAATATCAAAATGCTTAATAGTTAGCAAGATATATAGGTTTTAGAAATCATTTTTATCTATCTAAAAAAATCAAAGACAATTACATTCAACGATCTTTCAACAATTATTTCATCGGGCGGCTCATAATCCACTGTGATGCTATCTCAAATTAACCCACCAAAAGTAAGATTAATGAATTTTACAATTAATTTCACAAAATCCCTCCCTGATTTCCCACGACAATGAACCGAATCCTTCATTCTTTCCCGGGGAAGCGATAGGGCAGCACATCATCGATTAAGGACGTCATTTTTATACGTCGATTCCACAGCGTCGGAGTACCGGGAGGAAATCTATCAGTGGCATTTTTAGCGTCAAAGAAACCCTTCACGTCACGTGATATAAATTAAACTGGGGGAGAGACCTAAAAAAAAGGGAAGGAAATATCGGGCTATCTCAATCACAACGTATCCCCTGAGATCAGAATTGAAATAGGAGCTCAACAGGACAATCTATCAACTGTCATGATGGGCATTTTTTCCCCCTTCTTCCACCGTTCAGAGTCCAATATAAACGAGGACTGGTCAGTCCGGTGTGACTTTCCGGTGTCAGGCTTGAGATATCTTACGACGCTTTGGGTCGCGCGTGTCGCAAACATTTTGGAAAGTTTCCTAAAAAGTCTCAAACGCCCCCCTGTTCACCCCATGGGGGCCCCTTCCATTGGAGATGTTATAAACACTCTTGTGTTAACGTTGACTGAATTTCAACGTTCTGGTGACTTTTGTTGCTCTCAGTTTGGGGAAACTTTTGTTGGATATTTTCCTCTATGTTATTTGCTACCAGAATGTTAGATATGCAGCAGATTCAGTGTTACTTAGGCCAGAGAGCAGTACTGTACTTTTTCGACATTGCATTTACATTTCGCCACCACAATTTTGCATGAAGAAAGATATGAAGGTGTCAGTTACTTAACTTCAGATACTACTTACTCAGTACTTACCGTAGATCCTTGTCGTAAGAGTGTTGTGGCAGTAGTGTTACTCGCGTCCCTGGGTAGTGCTAAATGAGTAACAGAGGTGAAGTCCTTGCTTATGGCATAAAGATTAATCGTCTCCGTATTTCTAGCTGCATTAAACAACAACTAATATAAATTTATTCTGGATCACGAATTTGGCGTCGGCTTGGAGAATATTGGCATAGAATTGGGCGCTGGTTTATCCTTAGCGTCGACACGGCAGCTTTTTTTTGGAACTTCGAACCAGGCTCCCATAATATATATCGTAGAATATGAAAAAAAAAAACTATAATTAATTTCGTTTAATTACTTATTACATTATGTTACATTTATAAATGTTTGTATTTAAAAAATTAATTTACTTCTAAAATGACGTACATATGAAACAGTCACGGAAATAAAAGGACATTGAAATAACATTAAAACCCCGTGTTGCGTTTATTATTGTTATTTTAAACTGGCGAATGGATAAGCAATATCTAAACTTATTTGAATTAATTTATATAATAATCAAAAATATAGTTTAAATAATTAAAATTGTTAACAAAAGTTAAATTTCCAAAACTCCCCTTAAAAATAACGCCTATGTGATAATGAACAAGGAAGACATTTAATTTTAATTAAGTCAAAAATATTTCATTAATAAGAAAGAAATTCCTACATTATTTATGAATATGGAATCAATATAGATGTTTTCATAAAAAAAGTTTATTTACTATCAGTAGCAGAGTTTTTAAAATTAAAATTACCCTAAAAGTTTAAATGCTCATGATATTTCTGAAAGAATCATTTAAAAAATTAATTAATTTTAATTCCTTTTTTTCTATTCCTACTATTAGTTCACATTCTCCCTACATATATCTTGTTCAAATTTTCAATCGTTCATAAAATACTTTTTATTTATCCACTCAAGTTCAAATACATTTTTTTTAACTTGTAGTGGAGGACACTTGATGTTAATACAGTTTTTTCAAATATTAATTCATTCATTAAATTTAATTAATTAATTAAATTTTTTTTTAGATTTAAGTTGAATGTATCTAATAATAGATGGCGCCAGAGGCAAGAGGAAAATTTCAACTTTATTTTTAAAGGACTTTTCTGCAATAGAGTGAAAAAAAAGTAGGAATTGTCTTAAAAAATTCTTTTTATATTACTTGTTATTTATATTAAATACCCATTACCATTTAAAGGTAATTTAATTATTCTAAATATTTCATTCACTATCAGTAACAGAGATTTTAAAATTAAAATTACCCTAAAAGTTTAAACTTGATGATATTTCTGAAAGACTCCTGAAAAAAATTAGTTGATTTTAACTTTTTTTATTTATATAAATAAATATTACTATTTGAAAGTAATTTAATTATACTCAATATTTTATTCACTATCAGTAGAAGAGGTTTTAAAACTAAAATTTCCCTAAAAGTTGTTCATGATATTTCTGAAAGAATCCTTTAAAAAAATTAATTAATTTTAATTTATTTTATTATATTAAATAACCACTACCATTTAAAGGTAATTTAATTATTCTAAATATTTTATTCGTTAAATCAGATATTACTTAAATATATTGAAACGTAATATATAGTTAGTTTTTTCTTGATCATTATTCTATTTAGTTTTAATAAAGGTTTAATTTTAAAATCAAATAAGAATTTTTATTCTGAAATGCTATTTAGAATGAAAATCAAACAATTTATTACTTCGACTAAACGTTCGTGAATGTGCTTTCAATTTGGTTATATCAACTTCATATTTTTGTATCGATGTTTAGATAAACAAACGTCGTTTTAAATTATTAATATAAATTGAAATTCATATTTTTAAATAAACAAGTAAATTATTCGTTAAGTTAGGACAGTATTTTGTGTAAACGAGTTTTCACTTTTCTGCATTTTTAAACATCTAAAAAGAATTTAATACGAAATGGATCATAACGTACCAATTTAATATAACTTACTGCAATTGACGATTTTCATAACTGCAACGAAATGCTTTGTAATTAAATATTTATTCGAACCAAAATATTCGTTACCTTAATCTTATAAACTAAAATTTGCATAACTCAGATGAAATTTCTTGTTATGTGGATAGTTAAATAATTTAATTTAAATAATTTTTATAAAATATTAACATATATGGAATTTAATTTATAATTTTCTTTATAAAAGTAATGGCTTAATGGATATTTGATACTATAATTTAAACCTATAATAAACAAAAAGTTTATTTTATTTATTACATTTTTTATGCACAGCTGGCCATTTAAAATGCAATACCATGAAGAAAGTATTCAAAAGGGATGTAATTTATGCCATGATCATTACTACTACTACTACTACTAAATCACACCACATCACTGTGCCCAGAGCTGAATTGCCACTTTACAGTTTGGGAGTAATGTGAATGAGAAGTCTGATTGGGCTCTGTGACGCTCTACTGTCATATTAAACCGGGACCTTCGGCTTAAAGTGGATTTCGAACCATTACAAACATGTATGGCCCGCCTGGGATTCAAACCCGAAACCTATGGCATCGAGCTCTAGCTACTCGGCCATCAAGCTTCCTACACTTATGATGATTAATATTTCAGAGCAGACACATATCAAGAATTCTTGCCTTCCAATTATAAGAGCTATATATAGAAAATATAAATAGGAATATAGAGGCCTTTTAGAATCTTATCGCCATCAATAAAGTACGTATCTGAGTTAGACAGATGAAGAATTGTGGTTTATAGAGATTGAGAATTATTCATTAGTCAAACGTAATCAAGTTACAGTGATATAAATATGAAATCCATAGATGCAGGTAAGAAGGTTGGAAGGATCGACCGATGGGTATTACACCAACCAAATTGTACCAGAACATGCGAGAACAGGCTTATTGTGCTCGTGCCCTTCAACATCAGGAAGTATAGAGAAAGAAATTTTGTTGCTGAACTGTGCCATTAAACATCGTTTCTAGCACAGGGGAATTGCAGCATGGCTGCAATTACATTCGACACTAGGCCATAGACGTTCAAGTCTGCAATGGTACGAAAGCATCCATTGCAGCGATTGCATTTGATTCTAGAACTACAGAGCTGGCGCTCGGTACCACATGTTTTGGGTTTGAAACTCTGTGTGCCATGAATGTTTGCAGTGGTTCGGAATACACTTTAAGCCGTATGTCCCAATCTCATGTGACCGCAGAGCGTCACAGGGCCCAATCAGACTTCTCACCCACATCATTCCCAAACTGTAAAGGGACAATTCAGCTCTAGACATAGTGATATGGTGTGATGTATTTGTAGAACTACAGAGGGATGCGTCTGCAATGGTGTGAAAGTATCCATTATTGCGATTCCATTTTACTCTAGACCACAGAAGTGTGCATCTTCAATGAAGTGAAGACGACATTGGTGCGATTACATTTGATTCTATCACAGGCGTTTGCATCTGTAATGATGCAAAGACGTTCATTGCTACGATTACATTTACAGACACTTACTTACACTCTAGACTACAGACGTTTGCATTTGTAATGGTGCGAATAAGTCTACTGCAAAGATTACATTTGACTCTAGACCAAAGGTGCTTGCGTCTAGAATGGTGCAATGCATGACGAGCACGGTCAAATGTACAGCACGATATTGTCTTCCCAGTCGAATCTTGATTCTGACTGCAATACCACGATGGTTGTATCCGAAACTGGTCACATCTTGGAGACAGGTTTCATTACGCTGGTATTTTGCATCGCCATAGGTTTTCTTCACTTGTTATTTTGATTGAACGTTTACTCCAGCAATCCCGCAATGCGTATGACCAATATACTGAGCAGCCAGCACTTATTTCCTGTGATTCTAGAATTTGTTGTCTTACTTTCAAGGATTGTCTGCAGCCATATTCTAATAAGACAATGTGAGACCAAAGGTAGCGCATATTGCTTAATAATACTTATTACATTCCTGAAGTTGCCTGCGCAATCTCTCGTCCGTCTTACACGTCTAGTTGATGATCGGCAAAGCGAATGAGCATACATCCAGGACCGGATTTTCATATACGCTAACTAGGCTTCATCCTAGGGCCTCACGATCAAGAGTGGGTTACATTCAAATTGTCAGAAAAATTAGAATTGCACTATTTTAAAAACAGTAAACACTAAAACACTGAATAGAAAATAAGGAGAAATTATGAAATAAATTTATCTGAATTGAATTTGCTATAATCTTCAATGTATTGAATATATTTAATTTAATTTGATAGAAAATATAATAATTTGTTTTGCATATTTAATTTTCGTAGTCAAAGAAATTTATTATTTGAATTTTGTTTCTTCGTAAATGTTGTGCGTTAGGTTTGATTAGTTATTGTTACAAGTACTATATAGGGTGCTGAGAATAAATGTCCAAATAAGTGTTCTCGGTTTTTTTTTATTTATTAACCGTGCCACATTTTTTATAAAGATTAGTACCAATCACATGTTTCACTTAGCATATTAATATTTTTCACAGTAATGATGGATTTTATTATCTCTCATGTGATTAACAAACTTAAAAATGGGAGGTGAAAGGGCCTCATAAGTGGAATAGCCTAGGGCCTCTTTTCATATAAATCCGGCCCTGCATACACCAACCGATAGTAAGTCAGATAAGCTTTGCCAACTTTTGGAAACAGCATGGACATGACTCAGTTAAGTGTTTCTTTTAAACGTTAGCACAAATGTATTCACTGTCTTATTAACAATATATTCAAAAACAAGTCATTTGGATTAAAGCAACATTTCTTGATTAATAAATATCGGATGGTATTATTTGTTTTTCAATAAACTAATCTTTCAAGTTAAGGGCATATCCATAAATCATTTTAAACGGTAAAGCAATGTATTTCCTTTTTATTAAATTGATTGTCTACAAGTGTCCGCAAAAGTCAAAAGGCTAAGCTTTACTAAATCACATAAAATAAATATCAAATGAGCTATTTTCCACATTACTTAAACAGCAAATAACATTTTAATATAAGCATCTTTACTCATCAAATAAGAAAACCCCAAGCAATACATAATAATAAGAAGAAAAATGAAAAATCTGCTGTCGTGGCCAAATTTCAATAGAGGATCCATCCCCAATATCATTGTTCGAATATTTTATAAATGGATTTTCAACTTTGAACTGTCATTCGGGTCTTGGTAAAGCGTAATTAATAGCCTTGTTTTGTGACCGACTGATTTATTATTCCATTGAATTCCGGTAGATTTTTCCAAGAATAGTTACTGATTATCATAATTGTCCTTTAATCTTTCGAAGATTTCGCGGGAAGAGAGTTTGCGAGGGAAATTTCTGATACTTTCTGAGAGTTTTTTTTTTCTTGGCGCCTAATCTCTGTTTAGAATTCAATTGGCGTGTTTCCAAAGGTGCATGGTAAATAAGCGATAACAATAAGAGAAGTTTTTGAAACCTGGCCTTTTATTTGGAGAGGATTGTTGATCTAAACAGGAACAATTTTTCTTTAAGGTTACCACATTCTTTCAGTGGCACCCACACTGATGAATAAATAAATGAAGAGAAAGCATAACCGAATGTCTAGTATGAGTGAATTATGAAAAATTAAACACCGATTTTGCAATATAAATTAAATTGCTTACATTTATGAGAAATATATATACATATATATATAGGGTAATTTATAATAATATTATAATTTTGTTTAGTTTATGAATACTACTGTACTTTCCAAAAGTACAGTTTCTATTACTCTTGTATGTAATAAATATCAAAGCATGAATTTATATGAAAATTTTAGTTTTATTCCAAATATATAGCATATTTTGATGATTTCTATGATTGTAGGATAAAAATATTCAAAGATATATATTTTTATGAATTTTGTTTTCACCATTCATAAAAAACTGTAAAGTAGCTGTAAACAGTTTGATATTCTTTAGCCAAAACAGTACAGAAAAACAGTTCCATTAATTTGGGTGGGGTTTATTTTAGATGTCTATCACCACTGTGAGTATTAATAGGAAAAAGATCTACCAGATACTTTCAAGCAGATTGTTTAACATCAGACTTAGATATGATGCCGTGATACTGTTATATTAATAATCTGTTCTCCATTTAATACATATAAAATGTAATACTAGTATTTTTTGTTATTTTAACAATATACATTGAATCATCTCCATAAGAGAACTTGTAATTAAAGAGATAATCAAAGGAACTATGTAACCTATTCATATTTTAATTGTGAATAATTTATTTTGTATCAATTTTATTATGCAAATTTAACCAAAAAAATTACCTTGATTCAGTAAAAATGACTCAAAAAAGTTTGAGTGTTACAATATGTATTAAAACTATTGGCAATACTTTTTTTAAAGCATTTTAAAGAGTAAAGGTAAATTCTAATAACAAGATTTGAATTTATTATAAGAAAAAAAATTATAAGAATTAAAGAAATTATCAAATGATCTCTGTAACCTGTTCTCATTTTAGTTGGGAATAATTTAATTTTGTATTAATTTATCATGCAAATTTAAATAAGTAAAATTAGAAAAACCAAAAAAAAATTTGTTAGAATATTTTTTTTTTGAAAATTGTTATTCGGTTTGAAATTGAAATGAATTAAATCTGAATTTAAATACAGTATGCACAGTATATTACAAAAATATTATTGTATTAAATCAAAATATTTAATTCCAATATAAAATAGAAATATTAATTCAATATTGAATAAATTATTCTAATATCAAATAGAAATATTTTGATTAAACAGAAATATTTTAATAACAGAAATATTTCATATAAATATTTTAATTTTGTTTGTATTACTACAAACCCTGTTAAAATATTTCTATTCTTCCATTCCACTTTTAGACAAAGACCTAATTAAAATATTAAAATATTAACAATTTTAATTCGGCAAAAATTCTGCGAAAGCGAAATACAAAACTTAGAATTCGTACTTCTCCTCTATTGGCGGTTAAAATGATGGCCAGTTGCCCGCAACAAATCAAACACAACAACCTAATCCTTCCACATTCACCCAAACTGCTTTGACTTTCAGCAGGCGGAGGCAACTCAACTCGGCCATTTGTTGGAAAAGCCCACTGAATAATTTATTGCACCAAAGAGAGAAAGCAGAAAAATTGACGGTGGTAATCAGAGTTGCTGCTTATGAAGCAGAAGTCGGAAACTTCCTCCAACTCAGCATCTCCAACTCCTCATTCTTCCCTTAAAATTTTCTTCGGTCATTGCCCTTCCCCCCTACATCCCAACAAGCATTGTGGAAAGTTGCCTACGCAAAATTTCTGGGTCATGTATGAAAATTTCACATCAAGAGAAGCCGGTCGAAGATTCCGTCATTCACAAACACTGAATGGCTCGTAGCGCACGCATTGAGGGTTTGTTAGTGAAAGCTTAATTCCTCAGGTAATGGGTTAAATCATGCCCCCATGTATAGCTGATTGAAGGGAGCAGATGTTGCTTGTGTAAACGAGCATGGTACTTAAATGTCTCAACTTCTAAAGTGAATGTTAAATAGTTAAATCCTGATCCGCTGTCTCCTCAGTAGGGAAAGATCTTTAACTGTCTCCGATTTTCAAAGATAAATTCGACGATTTTTATAAACATTTTGTCCAACTAAGTTTCACATTTTAAATAAATAAAAGAAGGAAAAGAATTTGTAACACTTAATTTGATTATGAAATATTATTATTAATATTTGTTTAATATGATTGATGCTATATATGAATGCGTTTGAAATTTTTTGAAGGTTTCACATATTTACTTAATTCATATACGAGAATAATCATACCATCTACAGGTGCAATGTTTTTTTTTTTTTAAGGTAGCTGGCAGACACTTAGACAGTTGTATAAGAAGCCTTAAGGCAAGCGCTGCACAGACGTTGTTCACATAGCACTACACTGTAGTTGGGTGTAGCTTGAAGATAAGCTATGGACACCGAGTAAGAATACCCCCATAACGCTCTACTATTATGCTAGACCGGGACCAACTGCTTAAAGAGGATTTCGAACCAATACAAACATCCATGGCAAAGCCGGGACTCGAACCCGAAATCTGTGGTATTCAGCGCCAGAGAGCTATCCACTGGACAATCAGGCCCCCTAATAACAGATAGAAATATGTGAAACATAAATATTATTCTAATGTTTAATAAATTAATCTAATATCAAATGAAAATATTTTAATTAAGCAGAAATATTTTAATTCTAATACCAAATAGAAATATTTTAATTTTGTTTGTATTCCTACAAACAAAATTAAAAAATTTCCATCCCAATTTTACACAAAGATCTAATTCTAATATTTATTCTTCAGAATTTTAATTCAACATTTTGGTAACAATTTTCTATATGCAAAAGGGAAATACAAAACTTATTACTCTATTGGCAGATAAAATTATGTCCCGTTGTCCCCAACAAATCAAACACAACAACCTAAACCTTCCGCTTCCAGCCAAACTGCTTTGAATTTCAGCAGGTTAGACACATCTCAACTCTGGTATTTGTCGGAAGAGCCCACTGAATAATTTATTGCACCAAAGAGAGAAAGCAGAAAAATTGACGGTGGTAATCAGAGTTCCTGCTTATGAAGCAGAAGTCGGAAACTTCCTCCAACTCAACATCTCCAACTCCTACATTTTTCCCTTAAAATTTCCTGTGCCCCTCGCCCCCCTACCCCCTACATCCCAACAAACATTGAGGAAAGTTGCCTACGCAAAATGTCTCAGTCATGTATGAAATGTTCACATCAAGAGAAGCCGGTCGAAGATTCCGTCATTCACAAAGACCGAATGGCTCGCAGCAGATGCATCGATGGTTTGTTAGTAGAAGGCTTCATTCCTCAGGTAATGCTTTAAGTCATGCCCCCATGTATAGCTCATTGGATGGAGAAGATGTTGCTTGTATAAAAGAGCATGGTATTTAAATGTCTGGACTTCTAAAGTGAAATTTAAATAGTTAAATCTTGATTTGCTCTCTCCTCAGTAGGGAAAAGTCTTTCTAGTTTCTACTGGTTTTTCCGGTATTTTGCCCGAAGAAAAAAAAAGGTTTTATTGGTTTTTCAGTAATAATTTTTATTACATTATTCATATTTCAGAAAATATATTTATTAACAGTAAATCAGCTTAATTCTTTTCTTACAACATTTCTTACAGTATCATTTACTGTTTGAAATAGGAAATAATGAGCCAATTACTGAGTTTACATATTATATGTAAATATTATGTTAAAAATATTGATAAAGTGTATCAAAAGTTTCAATACAAAATTTCATTCTTTTTAATTTAGGTCTGGCAGGCCCAAGTAATAAATAAAATGTGAATGAAAATATTTGTTGATTACTAGGAAAATATGTGTTACAATTAAGGTTAAAATAGCTATGCTATCATCTTTTAGGATTAAATTGTACCTACGAAAAAATTGATTTGATTCAGCAACAAGTAATATAAATTTTTTTTTTTAAATCAAATCCTACGTTTTTTTCACTATACTGCAGAAAGTCCTTTATAAATAATTTTCATTCATTTTTTTAATTTTATCTGGCGCCATCTATTGGTAGATATATGCAACTTGAATTTAAAAAAAAACCTGAAATTAATTAATTACATTTAATGAATGAATTAATATTTTAAAAAACTGCATTAACATCAAGTGTCATCCCTTACAAGTTCAAAAAAATGTATTTGAACTTGAGTGGATGAATAAAACGCATTTTATGAACGATTGAAAATTTGAACAAGATATATATAGAGAGAGTGTGAGCTAATAGAAGGAATTGAAAAAATGACTCCAAAATTTTTGAATGTTGTATTATATATTAAAAATGTTGGCAACATTTATTTTAAGAGACATGTTAAAGTGTAAACGTAAATTGTAATAACAATATTTGCATTTATTGTAAGAATAAAAGAAATAATCAAATGATCTGTGCATCCTATTCACATTTTAGTGGTGAATAATTTAATTATATTTCAATTTATTATGCAAATTTAAACATCTAAAAGTTAGACATTTTTTTTTAAAGATTATTTTCTTTAAATTATTATTCTGTTTGATATTGAAATGAATTAAACCTGATTTAAATACATTATGTGCAGTATATTATAAAAATATTGTGGTATTAAATCAAAATATTTAATTCTAATATCAAATAGAAATATTTTAATTCAAATAGAAATATGTCAAATAGAATTATCAATCTAATATTTAATAAACTAGTCTAATATCAAATAGTAATATTTTAATTAAACAGAAATATTTTAATAATAGAAATATTTTAATTCTAATATCAAATACAAATATTTTAATAATGAAAATACTTTAATAATAATATTAAAAAATATTTTAATAATATAAGTATTTTAATTCTAATATCAAATAGAAATATTTTAATTTTGTTTGCATTACTACAGACAATATTAAAATATTTCTATTCTTCCATTCCACTTTTAGACAAAGACCTAATTTAATATTAGTCTTAACAATTTTAATTCGGTGACAATTCTGCGAAAAGGAAATACAAAACTCAGAATTCGTACTTCTCCGCTATTGGCCGATAAAATTGTGGCCAGTTGTCCGCAACGAATCAAACACAACAACCTAATACTCCTACTTCCACCCAAACTGCTTTGAATTTCAGCAGGTTAGAGACCTCTCAACTCGGCTATTTGTCGGAAGAGCCCACTGAGTAATTTATTGCACCAAAGAGAGAAAGCAGAAAAATTGACGGTGGTAATCAGAGTTCCTGCTTATGAAGCAGAAGTCGGAAACTCTTCTACTCAGCATCACCAACTCACTACATTCTTCCTTTAAAATTTCCTGTGCCCCTCGCCCTACCCCCTACATCCCAACAAACATTGTGGAAAGTTGCCTACGCAAAATGTCTCAGTCATGTATGAAATTTTCGCATCAAGAGAAGCCGGTCGAAGATTTCGTCATTCACAAAGACTGAATGGCTTGTAGTGGATGCACTGATGGTTTGTTAGTGAAGGCTTAATTCCTCAGGTAATGGGTTCAGTTATGCCCCTATGTATAGCTCATTGAATGGAGGAGATGTTGCTTGTATAAAAGAGCATGGTATTTAAATGTCTGGACTTCTAAAGTGAAATTTAAATAGTTAAATCTTAATTCGCTCTCTCTTCAGTAGGGAAAAGTTTTTCTGGTTTCTTCTGGTTTTTCCGGTATTTTGCACGAAGTAAAAAGGTTTTATTGGTTTTTCAGTAATAATGTTTATTACACTATTAACATTTGAAAAATATTACAAAATTATCAACAGTAAATCAGTTTAATTCCTTTCTTAGAACATTTCTTAGAGTATCAATTAATGTTTGATATAATAAATAATCTGACAACTACTGAGTTTAAATATTATATGTAAATATTTAAATAAATAAAAATTTAAATAAATATTTAAATAAATTTGTTAAAAAATAATGATAGGATTTATCAAAACTTTCAAGACAAAATTTTATTTTTTTTAATTTAGGTCTGGTATTCTCAAATGATAAATGAAATATGAATGAAAATATTTGTTATAGTTTCATAGGAAAATATGTGTTTCAAATAAGGTTAAAATAGCTATGTTATCATCTTTTAGTATTGAATTGTATCTATGAAAAAATTTATTTGATTCAGTAAAAAGGAGTCCAAAATGTTTGAATGTTGCATTATACACTGAAGTGACAAAAGTCATGGCATAGCAATATGCAAATTTTCAGATGGCAGTAGCATCGCGTAGAACAGGTATAAATGCGCAGTGCTTTCGCAGAGCTTTCATTTCTGTTCAAGTTATTCATGTGAAGAGGTTTTGACGTGATGATGACCGCACGACGGGTGTTAACAGACTTTGAACGCGGAATGTTAGTTAGAGCTAGACGCATGGGTCATGCCATTTCGGAAATCGTTAGGGAATTCAACATTCCCAGATCCACTGTGTCAAGAGTGTGCCGAGAGTATGAAATTTCAGGCATAACATCCCACCATGGACAGCGCAGTGGTCGACCGCCTGCACTTAACGACCGAGACCGGCGACGTCAGTAAAGAGTCGTAAATTATAACAGACAAGCAACACTGCGTCAAATAACCGCAGAAATCAATGTGGGACGCACAAGGGACTTGTCTGTTAGAACTGTGCGGAGAAATTTGGCTTTCTTGGGCTATTCCAGCAGAAGACCGACTCGAGTGCCTTTACTGACAGAGCGACATCGCTTGCAGCGACTCTCGTGGGCACGTGAGCATATCGGTTGGTCCCTAGATGAATGGAAAACCGTGGCCTGGTCCGATGAGTCACGATTTCAGTTGGTAAGAGCTGATGGTAGGGTTCGAGTGTGGCGCAGACCCCACGAAGCCATGGACCCAAACTGTCAGCAAAGCACTGTTCAAGCTGGTGGTGGCTCCGTAATGGTGTGGGCTGTTTTTTCAGGGCATGGCCTTGGTTCTCTGGTGCGACTGGACCGAACATTGACTGGAAATGCTTATGTTCAGCTACTTGGAGATCACTTGCAGCCATTCATGGACTTCATGTACCCAAACAACGATGGGATTTTTATGGATGACAATGCGGCATGTCACCGGGCCACAACTGTTCGCGATTGGTTTGAAGAACATTCTGGACAATTCCAACGAATGATCTGGCCACCTAGATCGCCCGACATGAATCCCATCGAGCATTTATGGGACATCATCGAGAGGTCTGTTCGTGCCCAAAATCCTGTACCATCAACGCTTTCACAATTATGGACGTCTATCGAGACAGCATGGCTCAATATTCCTGTAGAAGACTTCCAACGACTTGTTGAGTCCATGCCACGTCGAGTTGCTGCACTTCGCCGGGCGAAAGGAGGGCCGACACGATATTAAGAGGTATCCCACGACTTTTGTCACTTCAGTGTATATTAAAAATATAGGCAACAATTATTTTTAGAGACATGTTAAAGTGTAAACATAGATTGGAATAACAAGATTTGCATTTATTATAAGAATTAAAGAAATAATCAAATGATCTGTGTAACTATTCACATTTTAGTTGCGAATAATTTAATTATGTATCATTTTATTATGCAAATTTAAACATCTAAGAGTGAGACAAAAAAAAAGTTATTTTAGATTATTTTTTAAAAATTATTATTCTGTTTGATATTGAAATAAATTAAACCTGAATTTAAATACAGTATGCACAGTATATTATAAAAATAGTATAGTATTAAATCAAAATATTTAATTTTAATATCAAATAAAATAGAAATTAATTTATTAAATAAATTAATCAAATCAAACTGAAATATGAAACTATTTAAAATAAAAATCTAATTTTAATAAATTAATCTGATATTAAATAAATATAATCTAATATCAAACTGAAATATGTCAAACAGAAATATTAAACTTATATCAAATTGAAGTATTAATCTAATATTTAATAAATTAATCTAATATCAAATTTAAATAAGTCAAATAGAAATATTAATCTAATATTTAATAATTTAATCTAATATCAAATAGAAATATTTTAATAATAGAAATATTTTAATTCAAATATCAAACAGAAGTATTTTAATAATAGAAATATTTTAATTCTAATATCAAACAGACCTATTTTAATAATAGAAATATTTTAATTCTAATATCAAACAGGACTATTTTAATCCGAATATCAAACAGAAATATTTTAATTCTAATGTCAAATATAAATATTTAAGTTTTGTTTGCATTACTACAAACAAAATTAAAATATTTCTATTCTTCCATTCCACTTTTAGACAAAGACGTTATTCTAATATCAGTCTTCACAATTTTAATTCAACCTTTTGGCAACAGTTCTACAAAAGGGAAATACAATTCGTACTTCTCTATTGGCAGATAAAATTATGGCCAATTGTACGCAACAAATCAAACACAACAACCTAATCCTTCTGCTTCCACCCGAACCGCTTTGAATTTCTGCAGGCGGAGACAACTCAACTCGGCAATTTGTTAGGAAAGCCCACTGAATAATTCATTACACCAGAGAGACAAAGCAGAAAAATTGACGGTGGTAATCAGAGTTCCAGCTTATGAAGCAGAAGTCGGAAACTTCTTACAACTCAGCATCTCCAACTGCTACTTTCTGCCCTTAAAATTTCCTGTGACCCTCGCCCTACCCCCTACATCCCAACAAACATTGTGGAAAGTTGCCTACGCAAAAACTCTCAGTCATGTATGAAATTTTCCCATCAAGAGCAGCCGCTCGAATATTTCGTCAATCACAAATACTGAATGGCTTGTAGTAGATGCACTGATGGTTTGTTAGTGAAGGCTTCATTCCGCAGGTAATGGGTTGAATAAAATATTAATGAAAATATTTGTTATACCTTCATAGGAAGATATGTATTACAAGTAAGGTTAAAATGGCTAGGCTATCATCTCTTTGTATTGAAATGTACCTTTAAAAAAATTGACTTGATTCAGTAAAAATGACCCCTAAATAATTGAGTATTATAATATGTATTAAAGTTATTGGCAACAATTAATTTTGGAGATATTTTAAAGAGTAAATTTAAAATTGTAATAACATGATTTGAATTTATTATAAGAAAAAGAATTATAAGAATTTTAAAAAATTATCAAATGATCTGTATAAACAATTCACATTTTAGTGGTGAATAATTTAATTGTGTATCAATTTATTATGCAAATTTAAACAAAAAAATTGACTTGATTCAGGAAAATGACTCCAAAATATTTGAGTGTTAAAATATGTATTAAAATTAATAGCAACAATTATTTTTGGAGATATTTTAAAGTGTAAAGGTAATTTGTAATAACAAGATATAAAATTTAAAACATTTATCAAATGATCTATGTTACCTATTTACATTTTAGTTCGGAATAATTCAATTTTATATCAATTTATTATCGAAATTTAAATAAATAAATTTAGAAAACCAAAAAAAAATTTTTTTAAGAATATTTTTTTGAAAATTACTAATCGGTTTGAAATAGAAATTAATTAAAATTGAATTTAAATACAACATGCACAGTACATTATAAAAATATTTAAGTATTAAATCAAAATATTTAATTCTGATATCAAATAGAAATATTTTAATTAAAATAGAAATACATCAAATAGATCTATTAATATAATAATTAATAAATTAATCTAATATCAAATAGTAATGTCTTAATTATACAGAAATATTTTAATAATAGTAATATTTTATTTCTAAAATCAAATAGTAATATTTTAAATAAACAGAAATATTTTATTTCTAATATCAAATAGAAATTTTTTAATTCTAATATCAAATAGAAATATTTTAATTTTGTTTGCTTTACTACAAACCATTTTAAAATATTTCTATTCTTACATTCCACTTTTAGACAAAGACCTAATACTAATATTAGTCTTCACAATTTTAATTCGGCAACAATTCTGCTAAAGGGAAAAACAAAACTTAGAATTTTTACTTCTCCTCTGTGGGCATATAAAATTACAGCCAGTTGTCCGCAACAAATCAAGCACAACAGCCTAATCCTTCTGCTTCCACCCGAAAGAAAAATTGACGGTGGTAATCAGAGTTCCTGCTTATGAAGCAGAAGTCGGAAACTTCTTACAACTCAGCATCTCCAACTCCTACTTTCTTCCCTTAAAATTTCCTGTGCCCCTCGCCCTACCCCCTACATCCCGACAAACATTGTGAAAAGTTGCCTACGCAAATCCTCTCAGACATGTATGAAATTTTCACATCAAGAGAAGCCGGTCGAAGATTCCGTCATTCACAAAGACTGAATGGCTTGTAGGAGATGCATTGATGGTTTGTTAGTGAAGGCTTCATTCATCAGGTAATGGGTTAAGTTATGCCCCGATGTTATAGCTCATTGAATGGAGGAGATGTTGCTTGTGTAAAAGAGCATGGTATTTAAATGTCGCAACTTCTAAAGTGAATGTTAAATAGTTAAAACCTTATTTTCTTTCTCCTCAGTAGTGAAGAGTTATTTCACTGTCTCCGATTTTCAAAGATAATTTTGATAATTTTTTTTGAAAATTTTGTTATACCAACCTTATTTTACATTAGAAATATATAAATATAATAGAAGAAAAAGGTTTAGTAACACTTAATTTGAATAGGAAATTACTATTTAACTAATTTGATTGATGTTACGTACCAATTTGTTTGAAATATTTTGTAGGTTTCATATATTTAGTAAATTTAAGTGTTAATTCATTTATCATTTATAGTTGCAATGTAATTGAAAGCATTTACTAAACAGATGAGCATTGGAATACTAATAAAAAGATAGACATTGAACACTACCTACCATTTTCTTTTACATAATTAGTTCATATGTTAATTCGTACATCATTTATAGTTGCAATGTAATGCAATACATTTCCTAAACGAATGAACATTGGACAGTTATTAAAATGATAGGAAATAAATACTATCTATCGTTCTCTTTTACATATTTAATTAATTAATGTGTAATTCATATATAAATTATAGTTGCAATGTAATGCAATACATTTCTTAAAATGATGAACTTTTTAATATTAATAAAAGGACGGACAATGAACACTATCAATCATTCTCATTTATTCTTTTAAAATTGATCAATGATAATAATTAATACATGAGGTAATATTTTAACAAGATATACGCTCTTTTTAACATAACATTAGTAAAAATACACCATGCAATGACTTTATAGTGGACCACACGTGGACAGAAATTCTTAAATAATGTGGATTCACCACTCATTCTCATAGTATATAATAAACGCTGCCGAAATCGGTTTTTATGTTCACGTTTTTTTTTTATTTCCTTCACACAAGAAGCGCATAATTCGTTTTTTTTTGTCTAGATGGCAACAATGATTAAAGCTTGCTGGGAATAAAAGTCGTTAATTGGTAATTTGCTTAGTAATTAAGTTAATTCTCATAGTATG